>OY757920.1:12097729-12267729 GCA_963585895.1 Sepioteuthis lessoniana | reverse complement strand
ACAACTCAACCTTACACTGAAAGAAATAGACATAAAAGAAAAAACAATGAAAGAAGCAAAAGCACAAGGATTAAATCAATTAAAAAAAGATACCTGGGAACAAAACCCTTCTACATGGATAATACATATAAAGAATTAAAAATGCCAACATAGATGTAGTAAAAACTAATCGAAGGCAGAAAAGTGTTTGACTGAAGGCAGAAACAGAGGGGTTAATAATAGTAGCACAGAACCAGAGCCTACCAACTAGAAACTATTAGGTAAACATAAAAAAAAAAAAAAAGGATCAAACCCAATATATAGACAGTGTTAACAAAAAAACAATTGTAGGTGCCCGTGGTGTAATGGTTATCGTTGTAGGAAATGGACATGGCGACACAAATTCAAATCCTGGACGAGACTGATTGCATTTCACATAGCACTAATACCCTTGGGAAAGGTATGAATCCAATTATTCTCCCTCCAGCTATGGGTAAATAGTCGAGCAGACTGGGTTCTTCAGCTTTGGTGAGGCAACTACTCTAGGAGAAAGAAAACTCTGAATTCAAACCTGTTAAACTCTGCTTAAAAATCGACCTTGTGTCATATCCTGCCTGAGCGGAGAGGTTGGTAAATATGGTTAACAAAAAACAATTAATAGACCACTTAGTGCTTGTCTGTCTAATTTTAACACAGAATATTAAGAAAGGTATGAAAAAATATGGCAGAGAAATATGCAATGTAAAATACTGAAATTTGAAAGATGATATAAACCCCAACCAGAATCAATAACAGAAACCAAAGAAGCTACTGTTCTCTGGGACTTTGCAATAAAAACCGATAGAAAAATAAAGAGCAATACACCAGATATATTGATTAAAGACGATGAAAAGAAAAATGTGCCTTTTAATTGATATAGCAGTGCCAACAGAAAATAACATAACAGTCAAAGTAAAATAAATAAATACAAAGATCTGGAAATAGAAGCGGAAAAAAATGTGGCACCTTAGATACCTGGCAGTCCCGGCCTGGATGAAATAAAAAAGATGGCATTTTGCAGAACTGCTTATTTTTTGAGGAGAGTACCTGGGTTCAGTCCCAGGTCACATCATACCAAAGACTTTAAAAATGGTACTTAATACCTCCTTGCTTATCACCCAGTTTTAAGGAGGTGCCCGTGGTGTAGTCGTTATCGTCGTAGGAAATGGACACGGCGACACGAGTTCAAACCCTGGACGAGACTGATTGCATTTCACATAGCACTAATACCCTTAGGAAAGGTATGAATCCAATTATTCTCCCTCCTTATTTACCCTTATGGGTAAATAGTAGGACAGACTAGGTTCTTCAGCCTTGGTTAGGCAACTAGTCTAGGAGAAGGAAAACTCTGAATTCAAACCTGTTAAACTCCGCTTAAAAATTGAGCTTGTGTCATATCCTGCCTGAACGGAGGGGTTGGTAAATAGTATCACTCAGTGATATAAGGTATGTATGAAGGGTAAAGTGGAGCAATACAGGGAAAGGAGTAGCGCCCTCCCCTACACCTTGGTGTAGTAGCTACTGAAAAGGGAGCCTTCGGGTCGCCCTTGACTACAGTCGCCAACTTTACTTACTATCAATATGATTGGATAAGTAAAGAGGCAGCAAAAAAATATAGAATGCATATAATCAAGACTAGGCCATTGGCCTAATGAGTAGTGTTTGCCAATAGTCCAAGAGACCAAGGTTCAATCTCAGGTCGAGTCATACCAAAGACTCAAAAAAAAAAAAAAAAAAAAAAAAAAAAAAAAAGAAGGTAGTTGATACAGCCTTGCTTAACGCTCAGCCTTATAAGGTAAAGATCAAAGGTAAACAGGAGCAATCCAGGGAATGGAGTAGCACCCTCCCCTACACATCTGTGTAGTAGCTATTGAAAAGGGAGCCTTCGGGTCCCCCTCAACTAAGGTCGCCAACTTTACTTACTTTTATAATCACTACTTTCCCCACATCCTAGGTCTTGGGTAAAGACCTGGAGAACAATTGTAAAAAAACGGAAAGTAAAGCTGAAAATTAATAATCATATATTAACATCATTATAGTGATAAAGTATTGGTTCAAAAGACACGGCTAATCAAATAGACAAACATTCAGCCATTTTTTTTTCCCTAAGATATTTGTCTCATGTCACTTTCAAATTACTTTGGTTGAGTGCCTACGTAGTTCATTTGGTACATTAAAAGTATTTTTGATATTTTGGTTCCTTTACAAATAATAATAAATAAATAAATAAATAAATAAATAAACAAACAAACAAACAAAAAATATGCATTGTACTGACTCCCCAACTTACTTTTGTTTTATGAAGGAGTAGACAAAAATATCAAAAACAAATAATTGCTTGAAAAGAAACAGCTAAAGAGACTCCAAAATGATATTTTGCTTTTATATCATTTTGTATTAAAAAAAAAAAAAAAAGTTAATTGTACACATTTTGGAACACAATGATCATTATAATAATAACTACTTTCCAATATAATTATTTTCTTATGTCAAGAAATATTGAGTATGCACTTACCCAACCCCTCCACCATGGCTAGGATTTGGCACTGTAATTTTTTTTTAAAAGCAGAGTAAAGCTGGCTTGAGTTCAAAGTTTTTCTTCAGACTGGTTGCCTAACCTAGGCTCAAGAACCAAGTCTAACCTACTATTTACCCATAGCTGGGGAAACAGATGGATTCATTCCTTTCTGAGGAGTAAAGTGAAATACAAACAGCCCTTTCCAGGTTTTGAGCCAGGGTCATCGTGTCCATTTCCTAAGATGATAACCATTATGCTAAGTGTACCTTTTGATATGGTATACTCAGAGTGGACAAACAGTTCTATTTGACCCATAGATAAGGCTCTAACAGGCACTACCATTTTAGGTCAAAGTGGACCAAAGAAATAATGACAGATGCCAAAGATCTGCAGAACTAGAGTCTCACCATCAGATGCACTTTAGTGTCACAGCCAGAACATCAATTTTTGTTTAGGGGAGTTATTACTCCCCTGCAGAGGATACAGTCAGGGTAATTTATACCATTCAAAATGCTTAATGTAAAATGACTTAAATGTAAATTGTGTTTGCTTATAAATGCAGAATAAAATCATTTTTCTTGGGAACAGAAATGTTCTGAAAAACAATCTTTTTAACTTCTAAATAAAATATGAACTAAAAAATATTTAAAAAAATACAAAAATTTAATTAAATTTTTTCAAGTGATTAATGACCACTGAAACATTTTCTAAGAAATAAGATTTCAATGAGACACTAACATTATTTTTGAATAAATATTTATGCAATCAATGAAATTCATTGCAAGTAATTTCTTGAAATAATTTAACAGCAAAAATTTAACACAGAAAGATATTTGAATTCTTAGACTCCATTGGTGTAATATTGGAAGCATTTATAAATTTTGAATTTGTAATATTACATTTTAAAAGTTTAATTTATTTGAACTGAATAATATCTTGAATCGAATTATAATCAATTCACCAATGTAGATAATAAATTGAGACTGGAATCTTTTAAAATGATAAAAGTTTTAATACGTATACACCTCCAAATTATGAACTCTCATAATAATACTTAGATATTTTATAGTATTTTTACCCTTCATCATAACAGACTTGTGGCATACTGGACTCTCTTGTTTTGATAAGACACCCGATCTAAGAGAAAGAAAACCTCTGAATTCAAATTCCTTAGCATTTGAGGGTAAAGATAGGTTAGACAAGGCCCTATAGCTTAGTGTGCAACCAGAATAGGAGAAGGACACTTCTGAATTGAAAACCTGAAGTTGGAGTCCTTAAAGTAGTTCAACATTGTCTTCTATCTTATTCTGGCAACTCTTGTAATGACACATGGCAAGTTCTATAACAGAGGGATATCAGCTGCATGGGTAACTGTCAGTCTTCCATACCACCTTGCTGGTATTGGGGTGTAGATTTTCTGGAATTCATAGAAGTTACTGTTTAATAATAGAATCATAGATGTTCCAAACACTGGAAGCCAGCTGCACTCGCAGAAAATAAGTGTGCCTGTGTTTATTGGCAAAAAATCAGATCGGAATAACTGTATAGGTGTATTGATTCAGATCCTATTCACAAACCTACAGACTATTCAATATAAGAATTATAGAACAGCAAAACTGAGGAACATATAATAACTAACTTAAAGGTTCTCCAAGACTTTTTGATATAATCATCTGCCAAAGATTTAAAAGAATTCAAAAAAAAAAAAAAAAAAAAAAATACACACTTCACTGTTTTGATAAATTTTAGTTTTACCATAAAACCCCAAAAGAACAATTGATTTTAAGCAAAAACTAGAGATTCTACTTTACTCGTAATGTTGGTCAAATCCACAACACTTATTGGGTAGAATTATTAGTTTTTATATATAAAGTAAAAATAAAAATAAAAAAGACAAGACAAAACTAAAAAAAAAACAAACAAACAAAAAGCCCCCAAAACATTTAAGATAAAGAGAGGGTGGGCTAATAACTAAGCTAAATTTTAGTAGGAAATTTAAGTGACTAACAGAGCAAGTATTAAAGTATTGAAACGTAGTGTAGTTTGACTAGACTGCTTAATAATTACTTTGTTTATTGGATTGGGATTTGGGATTCACGTCATTTTCCCCACCAACCACACGATTAAGAGAAGGAAAAAAAAAAGCTGATTTCCCAAATAACATTTTTTTTTAATCACTGGTTAATAAGGAAATTTGTGCCAAGATTGCATAGCATTTATTATTTACAATTAGAATAAATGAGGAAAAAAATCCGTAATCTGGAATTCCTAAGTGGAAACTAAAAACTTCCTTTTTCTTGAAAATTTATAAACTTTCTTTTCCTTAAGTTTTAAAGTCAACACTGGTACTGAACAATTTTTGTACAACTAAAAAAAAAAAAATTATTAATGAAAACTTACAAAAAAAAAAAAATTTCCTTGTTTCTGATAACCAGCAAATTTCTTTTCCATTCATTAGAACTTAGAAACTAAATACTTGATTTAGATTAGTGTCTCGGTCTAATGATTTAAAAAAAAAAAAAAAAAAATTCTTGTATGATTTTTATGAGTGGAAGAGACAAACCAGGAAAAATATTTTCTTTGTTTTTCCCGCGGCCACAAAATAAGCACATGGTTGTTTGAACAAATGACGAGTCGAAAAAACAAAACAAGATCAGACGATTTTTTAAAAATTCACGTCAGTTATTGATTAAACTTTTCAAATAGGATTATCGGATTTTTGCATCTCATCTAAATTCTAAAATAAGACAAAATAAATTAAAATATTGCTGATGAAGAAAACAATATTTTATTATAAAAACAACGGCAATATATTTTTTTCATAGCTCAGTTGTACAAAGTAATAAAATAACTTTTTCAAGGTATAATATTTTACACCAATTTTACAAGAATAAAATGTTTTATAAAAAAAATATCAATTCGAAAAAAAACCAAAAAAAAAAACCAAAAAAAAAAAAAAACCCCAGTAAAAATGGTATTTTTGAAATGTTCTTTTAAAGAAGCGTTAAAGAAACATGCTAATTATTTCAAAGACGTTGACAATTCTAAAATTCAAAAGTTTTTGAATTAAAATTAAGTAATGATAAATTCTGATAACTAATTCTAACAAGAAAACAAGCCTTTTAAAAATTCATGACAGTTTAACTCCTGCAAATTGAAGAGAATTAAGTTTTATATATTTTCCAAGTCGATTATTTTATATTTTAAAAAATGTAGAGCTTTTATGTAAATCCTAAAATGTATAGATTGTATGTTTAAAAAAGAATGTAGAGCTTTTACTTACTTGAATATTCCACCAATGAGTACCAATAAAATTAGCGTAATGACCAAGTTGAAGAGTGACTACTTCTCTAGTACTTCCCATTATGATTATTTAAAATACGAATATGAAAAAAATGAAATGCGGCAGAAAACACAGCAGGCCGCCACTGATCTAAAAACACACTGACTAAGGGAAATAACTTAAATGATTAGACGGTGTCAAATTAAAATGTATTCTTTCTTATAGAAAATCCCAAATTTCTTGGTTTGGTTGGGTTTAGTAATTGACTTAGCATTTTTGCTTAGGTGTGGCACAAGGACGTATAAATAGGACACCCAATGAGACTTGAACTCACTCATGAAAGTTTGCTAGTCTAACTTGTTAACTATTACACCACCGTGGTGTAATGGTTATCGTCATAGGAAATGGACACGTTGACACAAGTTCAAATCCTGGACGAGACTGATTGCATTTCACATAGCACTAATACCCTTGGGAAAGGTATGATTCCAATTATTCTCCCTCCAGCTATGGGTAAATAGTAGGGCAGACAAGGTTCTTCAGCCTTGGTGAGGCAACTAGTCTAGGAGAAGGAAAACTCTAAATTCAAACCTGTTAAACTTCACTTAAAAATTGACCTTGTGTCATATCCTGCCCGAGCAGAGGAGTTAGTAAATATGATTACACCACCAAACCGGCTCACTGGCCTAGTGGGTAGAGTGTTCACCAATGGTCCAGGAGACCTGGGTTCAATCCCAGGTCGTGTCATACCAAAGACTTTTAAAATGGTACTTGATACCTCCTTGTTTGACACTCAGCAGTATAAGGTATGTATCGAGGGTAAAGTGGAGCAATCCAGAGAAAGGAGTAGCGCCCTCCCCTACACCTCAGTGAGGTAGCTATTGAAAAGAGAGCCTTATGGTCACCCTCGACTACAGTTGCCAACTTTTAAAGTGCCCTGGTTTGGTTGGGTTTGAAGAAGGAAGTTACTTACCAAGTAACAGAAACTCACCAAAAAGTGAGTGGATAGAAAACGCTCCTTTAGCCATTCTCACTTCCACCGAGCAGTTTAACTCGATGCTTGTTTTGGGGTCATCAGGAGAGAATGGGCTCTGTTTCGGGGCCTTCTTCTCTAGTAATTGACTAAGCTTTTTGCTTAGATGTGGCACAAGGTCTAATGAATGGGGCACCCATTGAGACTTAAACTCACTCATGAAGGTTTACTAATCTAGCTAGCTAACCATTACACCACCTGAGACGCCCTGGTTTGGTTGGGTTTATTTGTTTAAAAGCATATCAACTCTTTATGGGTTATTCAATGCCGAAAACTGATATATCTGTTAACATTTGATTGTAATTATCATTATAATTTCAGTGTTCTCTAGTATTAAAAAAATAAACTTCTATTAGTCTAGAACAGTGGTTCCCAACCGATTTTTGTACCATGCCCCACTTTGATATTTCTAAAATTCTGATGCCACCCTGTAATATCTAATTCTTTCATATTCAAATTTTTACGGCAATTCATGTGAAGGAAACTTAAAAGATTGGTCGCTAAACCAGCCCCACCAAAATATTGCATGCCCCACGTTGGGAATTACTGGTCTAGAATCATTTGTTTGCATACTGTTATGATATCAACTATTTTTATCAAATACGAGTAATTTACTGTTTTATGATTTCAAGTTTTCTGATCAAATACTTATAAGTAAAATTGGCGATCTGAGTCGAGGGTGACCTGAAGGCTCCCTTTTCAATAGCTACTACACCGAGGTGTAAGGGACAGCACTATTCCATTCCCTGGATTGTTCCACTTTACCCTTGATCTCTATCTTATAATGCTGAGTGTTAAGCAAGGTGGCATCAAGTATGATTTTTTTAGTTTTTGGCATGACTCGACCTGGGATTGAACCCCGGTCTCTCAGACCATTAATGAACACTCTACTCATTAGGCCAATGGCCCGGTTAACAAATACTTATACTTTATATACAATTATATGGTTTGAAGTTACTATTCCTATACAAGAATAATAATCATTTGTTTGCACACAGTTATATAATTTAAAATATTCCTACTTAATAAAAGTAAAAAAGTAAAGTTGGCAACCGTAGTCGAGGGCAACCATAAGGCTCCCTTTTCAATAGCTACTACACTGAGGTGTAGGGGAGAGCACTACTCCTTTTCTAGGATTACTCCACTTTACCCTTGATACGTACCTTATATTGCTGAGTGTTAAGCAAGGAGGTATCAAGTATCATTTTTAAAGTCTTTGGTATGACACGACCTGGGATTGAACCCAGGTCTCCTGGACCATTAGCGAACACTCTATCCACTAGGCCAACAAGTATTCCTAATACAAATAATTTGTATACATTTATATGGTTTCAAGTAACTAACAATAATCCTGTGTAAATAATTATAGCTTCTAGTAACTCTTCTTTATATAAATAATTTGCATACTGTTAAATAGATTCAAGTATTCCTATCCTATCAAACATTAATAATTCTATTTAATAATAATAATTTATTTGCACACAATTATATGCTTTCATAAATTTCTATTAAATACACATATTTTTAAACAAATCTATTTGACCCTAACAGATACTACTACAATTTCTGAAAAAAAAACTTATTGTTCTTTGTGTATTTTTAATCTAAATGAAAGTATTTTTACACAAGTTTAGTCGAGGGCAACCAGAAGGCTCCCTTTTCAATAGCTACTACACCAAGGTGTAAGAGAGGGTGCTACTCTATTCCCTGGATTGCTCCACTTTACCCTTGATACATATCTTATATTGCTGAGTGTTAAGCAAGGAGGTATCAAGTATCATTTTTAAAGTCTTTGGTATGATGCGACCTGGGATACAAATAATTTGTATACATTTATATGGTTTCAAGTAACTAACAATAATCCTTTGTAAATAATCATAGCTTTTAGTAACTCTTCTTTATATAAATAATTTGCATACTGTTAAATAGATTCAAGTATTCCTATCCTATCAAACATTAATAATTCTATTTAATGATAATCATTTATTTGCACACAATTATATGCTTTCATAAATTTCAATTAAAAACACATATTTTTAAACAAATCTATTTGACCCATAGATAGGACCCTAACAGATACTACCACAGTTTCTGAAAAAAAAAACTTATTGCTCTTTGTGTATTTTTAATCTAAACGAAAATATTTTTACACAAGTTTTAAGGAACAGAAAGTAATGGCATTATTTCAAGATATTATAACAATGATGTAATGAAGACTCAATCAAAAAAATTGATTATTTTTTCTTCTAAATACGGTTGATATTTTTTTTAAAAATTAGTAAAGAAATCATTGTTGTATAGCCATGAACAACTATACAAACACATATGCATATGCATGCATGCAGAATCATAACGACGACACAATAAAGATGACGACACAGTCTTTTAGAAAAATATACCTCTCACTTTATTTGCCAGGTTTGTGTGTGAGAGGGAACTGGAGACCGAACAGAACTGCAACATATTGACCTCCACTCTATTGGCCATAACCGCGTTTCTTTCCCATTCTTCTGGGCTGCTCAACCAGAGGCCCGGGGGCCCAGCTCTCTGCTGGGTGCTGTTTTCTCTACATCATTTCTCCAACTTTTCTGATCCCCAAACTCTCAATCGGGGGCCTGAGGGCTCCCATCTGTTGGGTGCTGGCTTTCTCTACCACATCTTGTCTCCAAACTGCTTGAATTTCCTGTGCACTCAGTTATATAATAGTTCACCACCCACTCAATCTCCTCCCATAACTGGCCATCGGAATATGCACTTCCGCCGTCTTTGGAATGGCATGTTTGATCGTCATCGAGCGGAAATAACTGTCATGCAGTTCACAGGTTTCTCTCTTCCGGTACATCAGTTTGTGACTGTACTGTGGGATTTTAACCCTGCCCCATATTGTCAGTCAAGCTCGCCCACGCCAATGGAATATGCACTTCCGTTGCTTTGGAACGGCATGTTTGGTGGGGTCAGAGGTCAATATACAACAATCATGATCACAATCATCGGATGCCTCAATTTAGAGTAAGATTGTCTACATGGGTATGCATTAATTAATAAGATTAGTTTTTAGGTTGTTTTAGGCTTTGTTCATGTTGTTGGACAAGTTGGAAAGAAACAGTTTCTCTCTCATGCGATGTTTTAATTCTCTAACAATTTATAAGATATAAAATCCTATATTTTACAACTAATAAGCAAAGCAGAAATAAGTAAGAAATGTTGACACATACACCTACAAATATCACTACTAGACAGGGTAGACATGTACATTGGACTACTCATTTTAAAATGGATAATAATAATAATAATAATCAGAAAGCTGAAAGAGTTATGGAACATGAAGGTGATGATGATACGAATTGTAGTTGGTACCCTTAAAAGAGTCCCCAAAGGCCTGGAAAAAAAGACTGTTGGGAATTAGAGATTAGAAGAAGAATTGAGACTGTCCAGACCACAGCAATGATAAAAATAGGTAGAATACTAAGTAGAGTCCTTGCAACCAGTGGAGACTTGCTGTAATTCAGACTTCAGTGAAAAAGCACCAGTTAAAACTGGTGTAAAAAACTCAGAAAGGGTAGACAAATAATAATGTTAATAATAATAAGTGTAATACAGCAAGTTGACTCAGGAAGAGTATAAAAGTAAATATGACTGTGTGGGGAAAGAGATACAAATATCACTAGAAGACATGTACATTGGCCGACTCATTTTAAAATATATGTAAGATATTAAAAGTCATTTTCAATATTTATCAATCTGTGGGGTGAGGTTTATAGGACATAAAATCCTAAATCCTACAACCAATTGGTGAAGCACAAATAAGTAGGAAATGCCTTAACATGAACTGGATCAAAATCACAAAAACAAAAATTTTACAAATCAGTGAAATAATTAGGTTCCGACAATGTGAGACAAACTTACAATTTTTCTGATCTGATAGAACAAGTTTTCAATTAAATGAACCTAATGTATGTCAATATAAACAAATGATGCCCCTCCCCAAACTTGTTGATTATTTGTTCAAGAAAGATATTTCCTGCTTTTTGTATTGTTGTTTCTTTTGCTGTGTATGTCTTGATAAGATGGATCATGCCTGTTGTGAGAGATATGGTACCAATGAGTGAGGCTAAGTCCTGTATGTTTGCCATTGTATTTGAATATCATAACTTACAATAACAGTAAAAGAATGAGAAGTATCACAAAAAAATGAGTCCTATAGGAGGTAAATAAAGGAAATACTTTATTATTTTTTCATATACAAGGACTAGCAGTCATCAAATAATGTAACCTGTTTTTCTTGTCTTTTTTAAGCTTGCTGCTGCTGCTGCTGCTGCTGCTAAGTAACCATTTGAAAACTCTTCAAAATTGCTGCTGCTGGTTCTTGATGGCATCTCTTCAAAGTCACTGCTGCTGCTCAGTGATTATTTGAGATCTCTGCAAAGACTGCTGCTGCTTAGTCAATGTTTGCCATCTCTTTGAAGTGGCTACAACAAGGGTCCATTTCCTTCTGCTTGCCATCTTATTTATTGATAGACTGACTTGAATCAACTCAGAAAGTGATTGCTCGAAAGTTGCATAAAAGTTGCCAGCTGGTTGGAAAATATTCTCTGGCTCTTTATATTTTTTCTTGCATTAATCCCAGAAGAGGATGCATAAAACCTACAAGCGACATTACTATTTGTCGACTTTACCAAGGCCTTCGATTCCATACACAGAGGGAAGATGGAACAAATCCTACTTGCATACGGCCTACCTAAAAAAAAACGTAGCAGCAATAACGATTCTCTATAGAAACACCAAAGTAAAAGTACGATCACCAGATGGAGACACAGAATACTTCGACATTGTAGCAGTAGTACAATAAGGGGACACGCTAGCTCCATACCTCTTTATCATTTGTCTAGACTACGTACTTAGAACATCGATTGACAAAATCAGAGAGAACGGCTTCGAGCTGACAAAGAAAAGAAGCAGAAGGTACCCCGCAAAAACAATTACCGACGCCAACTACGCCAATGATATAGCGATACTGGCAAATACACCCAACCAAGCCGAAACACTACTGCATAGTTTAGAACGAGCAGCCGCAGGCATAGGCCTCTATGTCAATGCACACAAAACGGAATACATGTGCTATAATCAAACAGGTGACATCTCCACTCTAGACGGAACCCCTCTTAAACTAGTAAACAAATTCACTTATCTAGGAAGCAGCGTTGCATCAACCGAAAAGGACATTGACACGAGGTTAACGAAGGCATGGACAGCTATCAATAGGCTATCGATTATATGGAAATCAGACCTAACCGATAAAATGAAATGCAGTTTCTTCCAGGCAGCGGTCACATCGATACTGCTATATGGATGCACTACATGGACTCTAACAAAACGGCTGGAGAAGAAGCTAGATGGCAATTGCACAAGAATGCTGCGAGCAATCTTGAACAAGTCCTGGCAGCAACACCCCACAAGACACCAACTGCACGGCCACCTGCCTCCTATCATGAGAACTATTCAAGTTAGACGAACCAGACATGCAGAACACTGCTGGAGAAGCAGAGACGAACTCATAAGTGATGTACTCTTATGGATCCCCACACATGGCCGAGCAAAAGCAGGATGACCAGCACGAACATACATTCAGCAACTATGTGAGGATACAGGATGTAGTCCAGAAGACCTGCCAGAGGCGATGAACGATAGGGAAAAGCGGCGAGAGAGGGTCAAGGATATCCGTGCTACCAGCATGACATGATGATGATGATTCATATAAGCAATGACTGTTGAGATGAAGACTTTCAGTTTGGTTATAAAAAAGAGTTCCAACAGGTTACAACAAACCAGTGGTCAGTCTGTGGAGAAAGGAAAAATTTCGTATTTTGGTTTGGCGCGCAGTTTAATTCGACACTTTATTTCACCCAACCAGGATGACCTATCCTATTCAGCCTGGACCTTCTTTTCCAGCCTGCAAATCCGGTAAGCTGCCAAACACACTCTCTTTGGCTGGAGAACGCCGACCAGTGCAGACGTCACACTGGCCGTTCTTCAATAGCAATGCTTTTTAGCTGGACAATGCCGCCCAGTGCAGACGTCTCACTGCAGCTCTAGAATAGCAGCAGCAGCAGCATGGACAAACGAGAGAACCTATCTAATTTATGGATTCCTTGCAAGGAATCCCAGTTGAATATAAATTAGATACATTCAACACGCCTCGCACAGGCAGAACTTTATGTTACCCCAAAATTGGCTATGTCAACGCGACGCTTTTATTCCGCAAACGACAACTAGCTCTCAATTCACCTCTGGGCCACCTTAATGGAGAAAGCGCATACTCTCCCAAAATACCAGACACGAAACTCACGGTGACATCTAAAGTTCAATTCCTACAACTGCAACATGTCTATCGTCAAAATCCAACGAACACAATCCCTCACATGTCCGATGTCACACGCTGCCATCTCAACCTTCTCAACTTCTCATAACTCAATTTCATCTCAATACTCACATCCTTTCACGAGTCTCGCAGCACCAAAAGCAAACCCAATATTCCATGCTGCAAATAAAACTTATTTCTAAAAACACCTTTCGACTATCGCCATCTTATCTTCTTCATCCTCCTTTTGTTCCTCACAACCTAGCGAGGGGAATAACAACACTTAGCAAGGAAACAACACAACGTAAACACACATATGTTACACCATCTTCCTCGCTAACTTACAACACTTCCCTCTAGCTAACAACAAAATCTCCGGTTAAGAATATTCGCTAAAAGTCTAACAACCATTGGTATCTATCATCAAGCAAGTAATGTAGATGTCTGCATTATTATGAGTATGGGGGGTCCTCGTGGTGTAATGGTTAAAGTGATGGATTGCGGAATCGTAGTAAGCGAGTTCGTACCCCAGTCGCGCTATTACGTTCACTTTCGGGCAAATACCCTGGGGAAAGGTATGAACCCCCTTATCCTCCTAGCTATGGGTTAAATAGTACTGATACTGTTCTTCTAGGAGCATAGCATTGGCATTAAATAACCTATAAAGGTTGATATGCCACTAAAAACAAAGAAACCAAACCAAACCAAATTAATACCCTTGGGAAAGGTATGAACCCCCTTATCCTCCCAGCTATGGGTTAAATAGTACCGCTACTGTTCTTCTAGGAGAATAGCATTGGCATTAAATAACCTATAAAGGTTGATATGCCACTAAAAACAAAGAAACCAAACCAAACCTATTATGAGTATGAATGATAACATAATTCAAAAAATAGAGTGACGATGCCGCTACAAAATTTTGGAACTTGTTTTTTGCCTTAAGAGCATGTTTTTGATCACAAGATTGTGATCTGTGCAGGTCATGAAGAGAAGAAATTTTATGATTAGAAAAATAGAAATAAAATAAAACAAATAAAAAATATAAATAGAATAAAATGAATAAAATAAAACCAATTCAAAAAGTGCAGAAATTCCCACAAGCCCTGACAAGATGTTGGTGTGGTGCATGCCTGGAAATAGGATAGTCCCTGTGCAAAAGAGAAATTTGACCTCACTTTAGCCTCCACCATAGCACTGAACAGACTCTCTTTCATGCAGCCGCTAGCAGCAAAGACATGTACTGATTAGGTTTTGTAGCCTGATACCAAGCCATGTCTGCTGCTTGTGAGCTGACACCTCCAAAACAAACATTATAAAAATACCCCACCGGACATGATCACACCAATTTTGGACATATCAACCAGTGAAAATGACTAGTGCATTTTAATGCCTTATTTTGGAAAAATGACTGTTTTCTAAAGGCCCAAAAAGTAATTTCTTTGCTGCAGAGTAGCTGTATGAAACCCAAAAATAAGGTTGAAATTTAAAAGGTATCTTAGTCTCTTTTCTTCCTTCCTACAGAAATTCTTTTGCAGCCTTCTACAGACTCAGAAGAAGAAGCCAGTGAATTAAATGGGATAGAGAAGAAAACAAATGGAGCCAGATATCCAAACCCTAAACCAACTACTACCAACCGTATATAACAAATAACTCCAACAAATTTATCTAGCCCCATAAATCTATTAATGTTGGTGTTGTCTACTCTAAGTTTACCAATGATGGCATTTCAAAGGTCATATCCCTTACCAACACTAGCATTGAAGTTACCATGAAGAACCAACTTGTCTTCCTTTTTAATTGATTGGTTTTAACTGCATGTCTAGCTATTTGGGGTTATTTTATGCTGAGAGGTTAGAAAATCACATACATTATAAATATTTATATTAACATTTTTTGTATTGTTGTTTCTTAAAAGTTTTTATTCCATTTTAGAAATAAACCCAAACTCTCTGGAATTGTTTTCTGATAATTACTTTCTATGGTTTTGAGTATGTTTATAATTTTTGGTATAATTCTATTTCTCTCAAGAAGAATAAAATATCATCTAAGTTGGCATTTTTTAAGAAGTTTTTTTTATATTATTAGCATTGAAAAAATGTTGTATAATGAGAGCTAAAGCACTGAATTCTATGAGAAAATGTTTAATAATGTTTGACATGATATAGATTGTAGTTGTTCTTCTTGCTTGAGTATAAAGGCATATCTAAGTCTTGTATGAGCAATGTGCAATTGATATATTGTGACTTATTCCCTTCTGGACTTTCTGAAAGTTGTTTTCCATTTTCTTTGCACAGGTTTTATTTAGGAAGCGCTGTTATTCCAATGTTGTTGCCATCTTGTATGGTAGAATTTCTTGATTTTGAGTTTCAAGTCAGTCTATAGAATTTTGACTTGGTTGGAGGATATATTCAAAGCCAACTTGGCTGCTGTTGTAAAGACAAGGTTGAAATTATTCTATTGTAATGGGAACATCTTTTTGGAAGTGACTTTTATGGTTGTCACCGCCGGAAGGAATTGACTGGATTTTTTTTAACTGACACCGCTTGCTGAGAAAATAACCCTTTTCAGCTCAAGCCATGAGGCAGGCAAGACATCATTTTTAGAAGTCCAGGGAATTTTCACAGGATGTGCTGGTTCTTAAACATTGCTCTTCCCTACAGTTAAGTGAAAATAGTGAATAGGGAGTAAATCCCTCAAAGAATTTTGCTGCTGTGCTAGACCTCTTCTAGTGAAATATGCTGTTACATATATCTGGGAACTTGTGCTGGACTTTAACCACAAGATATCCCAGAACTACTTTGCTGTGCTGTATTCTTCCTGGCAAAATGTGCCGTTGCCTACATCTGAGAATTTGTGCTGTCTCGAATCAGACTATGAGGTGAACAATTGAATTTACTGTCCTATACAAGTGCTGAAAGAATAGCTGAATGAGCCTCCATGTGTCTACATTATTCACTGTATTCTTGACGGAAAAGTGAACAGGTTTTCCCAGGAGATATTTTTTGCCTAAGAGACTCTTCCAAATCTTTTTTTCCTTTTCATACAACACCCCTTTTATTGAGTTGTAAGTACTAGCTCTTTTGTTCATTGAAGACATATCAGTTCCTTGTAATTCATGAGTGACCCAGTATTTTTTCGAAACAATTTGTATCATTGTTACTTGATTCAGTTTTTTTGACTGGTTGCTATTATAGCAATTAATTTTAGCAACTAGTGTTTTTCTTCAAAACATTGTAACTCCTTCTTATTTATTTTTATTTACTTGGTAATAAATAGTTCTTAGTTGTATGCACGAGGCTCATTTTGTAACAAAGGACCAAAATACGTTGTGTCTGAAAGAAAGGAGTTTGCAGGAAAGAAACATTTGAAACTCAAAATTTAAGGAAGAAAATAGTAGTCGCTTTAAAAAGTTTGTTTGATAGCTTTCTTCCTCCTTCCCCTTATTGGGGTGACAGTAGTGTCGTTATAGCGGGCTTGTTGATATTTTCCTATCAGTTGTATTGTTGACAGGCTGGGTATGGCATGGGTCGGGGTGTCCTAGACCTCTGTTGAACCTGTTTAGAAACCTGCCTTGAACTCCCAAAATCTCGCTACTTGATTTCTTATATAGCATTTTGATGGATCAATTTGAAGATTCCGGAAGACTTGATGATCACCAGTGAAAACAATAGTGTAGCATGTGAAAGTTCACGCATGATTATATTAAAATCACGCTTGAACTCTACAGGTCACTCTGCCCACACGCGCTAGGTTTGTGACATTTTTCAATGATTGATGACAGCTGATGTGCTCGCGTGTTCTCAATGACAGCGCTCGTCCGTTATATTACAATTTGTCTTTTTATTTTTTCCTTTCTTTTTTCAAAGTGCTGTTTTATTTTCCATGAAAGGATTCGTTTTTTTTTTTTTTATAAAAATGAATCCTTTTAACAAGCAAGCAATGTACTTCTGTTAACACATACTTGTACAATAAACCCTTTTTTATTATATGTCACGACTTAAGTTATTATTACAATAACCCACTCCTGTAACATTACAATAACTGCTAAGACAGTTTTTTTGTTTTCCTTTATTCTAAGACTTGCAATCTTTCAAATCTGGAGACATAAGTAAAAATATAAATATTCTTGATAAAGACTCAGAAGCACTAGTTATTTTTTCAAGTTGAAAATTTTATTAAGTCAGTCGAATTTCCAAATTCTTATTAATTCTAATAAAAAATATTTACCCGTAAGGTTGGTGGGTTGTCTCCCTTAATCAATTCCACTCTCTAAAGGCCATTTAATTGGTTAATTCACTTTTCAACCAACCAACCAACCACTGGCCCATATATGTTGGTGCCAGATTCAAAAGACATGTCTAGACCTCTTTTCTAACTGAACTCCAGAACTAATGGATGTTAAAATTGTTTTTGCTACAATTTCAGCAGTGAACGGTGGAGAGCCATTTGAAGTGCGTTAAACTTTAGTATATACAATATCAACAGAAGGACTTCAGTTAAGTGGACTATTATATAGTTACCAACAGAACAATTTGTTTGCAACTGTAATATATTACTCTAAAACTTCCAAGTTGTGTTCATGTTTTTTCTTGATACTAACTTTCAACAGTAATCAACCTAACCAAGAAATTATACAGCCTAATTCACCACAATTTTTCTGTTATCATGAAACACTAAAAATAAACATTACTCAAATGACAAGTACTTATAGCTTATGTATTGTTCTTTTTTATTTCATTGTTCAAATTAATTCCTTTTCCCAAATTTTAAAAATTTATATATTTTAGGAAAGGTAGTGCTGTTGTAGACATTCTCCAGATTATTTTGATAATTTTCCGCAATTAAAAGAGAGAAGAAAAAAAATACAAAACAAAAAGTCAAGGAATTTTAATTCTTCACTAATTATTTTGATAAGTGAAATCAATTAAGAAAAGTCTATCTTTCTTTAGCTGGAACCCATAACTCACTTTAAACAAATTTTGAATATTTTAACCTGCACAAGGAGTTAGCTGAAGGATTTAAATATAATCTCTTGTATATCTAAAATATCAATTTTATTCATTTCTTTTGATAAAGGACTATTTAAAAAGCAAAATAAAACTGATCTCTTTTGATTTACTCTTTTCTATTAAAAAAATTTTGCTTTTTTATGGAGAAATAGTAGAAAAGAATTAAATGTGTAGGATCAATAGTCAATTGTAAACAACCCCACAAAATGCAGGACCTGTTTTTATATGTAAAATATTTGGAACATTATCTTCTCTGTGACAATCATATCATCCATTGTGATTGAAATGTAGGTATTCCTTTCCGATTTCACTATTTCTGGTTTGTGGTTTAACTGATTCTTGTTATTCTGCTAAGTTAAAAGAAAGTTTTCATTTCTCTTTGTTTTTCAATCCCTCTTCTAGGATTAATGCACGGGATTGAAATCAGAATTAAGGAAGAAAATTTGTGGTTCGTCACCCAATGTTCTTTTTTTACATATACGGATAGGTTTTCCAGAAACGGAAGGCAAAATGTGAAAGAGCGTTCTTTGCATTCTCAAAATATTAAAGAAAATTCCATCAACAGACAGGTTGTCTATGGGAGATAACAATGATTTCTTTAGAGAAAGAACAAATTATTTCCCTTTGATCAGATTCGTAATTTAAGTTTTGAGATTTTGATAACATCAATTTAACATGTCTGAGTGCAAATACAGTAACTAACAAACAAACAAACAAACAAACAAACAAATAAAAACCCTCTCCAAATGTGTAAAATAGCAATAAAAAATCTGCCATAAGATTGTAGTTGAAAGAAACAAAAAAAGCAATTATACATTGAGGAATATGCCCTATTTTAA
The DNA here is from genome assembly GCA_963585895.1 of Sepioteuthis lessoniana. Classification (NCBI taxonomy): domain Eukaryota; kingdom Metazoa; phylum Mollusca; class Cephalopoda; order Myopsida; family Loliginidae; genus Sepioteuthis; species Sepioteuthis lessoniana. The sequence goes on along the minus strand of OY757920.1, from coordinate 12,248,671 downwards.
AAAAATTAATTGTTGTTATCAAATGGAAACATTTCCCAACTAGCTGTATCTGTTATAAATAACAGCCTTTAAAAATGGTGTGTGTGTGTGTGTGTGTGTGTGTGTGTAAAAGACTAAATCCAATAGGAAAGTACTTTTTTCTTTGTTAAATGTTTATTGTTTAAAGAATATGAAATACTAGAAAAACATGATGGATATTACAGCATTGTTGTATTTATCGAAGTCAATTTTATATTGAAATTAACTTACAAACACATTTAGACGAATATTTGTTCAATTTTCATTTTGCATGACTTTTCATATTAGTAAAATAAAGATAAATTCAAAGTTCCAAAATGGATGAATTTTAGAAACAGTTGAAAGAAAATGCAGTATAAACAACATGGGAAGTTGCTGTAAAATTTGATGTGAATAAGTCAACTTATGTGAATGATACATTGGAGATGTATAATGTATTTTCAAGGTTTGTCACCTTCAAAACTATCATTTGTTCCATTCCATGCAACATTCTTGGTTTCATCATTGGTTGTAACAAGATCAACATGTTGAAAAATTATTCATTGAATGAAAATATAGAAGAACAAATCTTGATTTTAAGAACAGAAAAAATTTATTTGGCTGTTAATTTTTGAATTTTAAAATTTAGCAGGCTTTACAAAAATTATGATCAGCTCCTACCAACCACAGAAATTGACAGATTTTCACAAGTGATTTAATTTACTGACTTTTCATTAATACTATCTGTTACGAATATGTTGTTGATTTTTTTTATTTTTTTTTATTATAATAATAATAATAATAATAATAATAATAATAATAATCACCACCACCACCACAACCACTATCATCATCATCATCATCATCATCATCATCATCATCAGACAGCTGAAAGAGTTGTGGAACATGAAGGTGATGGCGATACTAATTGTAGTTGGTACCCTTAAAAGAGTCCCCAAAGGCCTGGAAAAAAAGACTGTTGGGAATTAGAGATTAGAAGAAGAATTGAGACTGTCCAGACCACAGCAATGATAAAAATAGGTAGAATACTAAGAAAAGTCCTTGAAACTCAGATTTCAGTGAAAAAGCACCAGTTAACACTGGTGTAAAAAAACTCAGAAAGGGTAGAAAAAAATAATAATGATAATAATAATAAGTGTAATACAGCAAGTTGACTCCAGAAGAGTATAAAAGTAAATATGACTGTGTGGGGAAAGAGATTCACAGAGAACTATGCAAACAATACAAAACACCGGTATATGCACAAACCAAAATCTGTCTAAAAGAATGAAATAATAGAATTCAATAAGATTTTGTGATTCTTACAAATAATCCAACCAAAGTTAGAAGACTAAATATAGTTATTCAAAAAGGTGGAGAAAACATGTCAAATGTTGAATATTGCTGTTCCACCTGACCATATGATTTCAAATATTTTGATCTAACACTAATAGTTAGCAAGTTGGTTGGTTGGGTTTTATGGCATATCAACCCTGCTGGGTTATTTAATTCCAAATCCTGTTTATACATATATATTAAATATTTTTGATGTGTAAACACATTTTCTAAATATCATTTTGAAATGAGCCTGAGCACATATTTTTTCATACAGTAAAATAGTTTCAAGTATTTTTATCAAATACAAATAATTCTATTTACTGTTAATCATTTGTTTGCACACAGTTAAATGTCTTCAAGTATTGCTATGTAACAGTAACAATTGCCTGCATTCAAACAGAAATAAATGACATGTCAAGGATGAGTTTGTTAATAATTTAATTTTTAAATTAGTTGGAACTAATTTGTTTGCATACTAATATTGCTATTGTTTCTACACAGTTAAATAGTTTCAATTATTGCTATCTAATACTAATAATTCTATTCAATATTAATCATTTGTTTGTTTGCACAAAGTGAGGTGGATACCAGTATTGCTATTTCACACTAATTATACTAATCAACATTACTAATTCATTTGCATACAGATAAATAGTTCCAAATATTACCATGTATGACTAACAATTCAATTAGATAGTCATTTGTCTACATGCAGTTAAATGATCAAATAGTTCTATTTCTCACAATTCAGTTTAAATGTCAAAGTTCTATTTGACTCTTTCAGGTGCTTCCACTCTGGGCCAGAGTGGACCTGGTAGCAATGGCAATGAAAGGGTACTTCATGTTCCCCAAAACTCAAGCATTACTAGAACCTTAACACATGATACTTCAGTCTGTGCTGTCTGGGCCCTTATCTTGGGTATGGTATGAAATATAGTACCATTGCTAGGCCGTGGGTTTTCAGGGTTGGATCCTGTTTATTGCTGCTTCGTGGATTTTTAGGGTTGAATCCTGCATCTAGCTGTGTCATGGACTTTCTGGGTCAAATCCTGGTAATGGTGACAAATGCATTTTTGGATAGTTTGTTTATCAATCCTGTCTGTGCCCATGCTATGTTTGAAAGATCCACAGACAAGGAATATCACAATCCATCCAGAACTTCTGATGGTTGGGGTGAGCCATTGAAACAAAGTTGCTTGGGTGTTGGCAACTCAAAAACAAGAAGAACTCTCCATCAACAACTAACAATCATCTTCATTTTAGTGCAGTATCACAAACTGCATTAAAATGAAGATGAATGAACGTCCAATGTAATGTCTGCTTTTAGTTGATCTGGTGTATATATAGATATATATTTCTTTTAAATACCCTGTCCAGTGGCAAAAGCTGCTTGGTAGTGCCAGGAGTGGCAGTGCCATCTTGAGCTACTGAAACTGTGTTATCACCCTGGTTGGCGGCTGATGAGGACAGAGTATCGCACGTGCTTTCACACGTTGTATGATGAAAAAAAAAATTTGTTTCGATGTTCAGACTACATACAGTAGCATGAGAGAGAGAAAATATCTCTAAGGGTTTATGGACAGACACAACGAGACCCACTCCCCCAGCCTAACTGAACTCTCTGAATGTAAAGTTCTTGCTGAGAACTGACTGACTGACTAACTAACTGACGCCTTTTTCAAAATTCGCTAATTTTTATCTATCTAAATTCAGGATATCAGTGGGGTGATGTCCCCTTGCTAAATTATTGCGTCATCTCTCACATGTCCCAAATTCACTGTTTTCATTTCTCCAATCAAACCAGTCACAGACAAGATATGAATCCATTTTGTTTACATTTTGGCCTTCTTATATTGTTTGTTATGTACTTGCTCAAACTTTCCAATTTGACTTACATTTCCACTCAAAGATTTTAGTTAACTGCTAATTGAAAAACTCGCAGCCTAACCAAACCAGATAATAAAATAATTACTGCAACTGTGTTACAACCATTTGATTGTTTAGTGTGATATCCAATTCACTTAGAGAAGTCTTACACCTCTGCAGAGATGCAGTTGGTGTAGTCTACAGCCCCAACATACCGGGTTAAGTTAGCAAATAACTATATGATTTCAAATAACTAATCATAATTCTTAGTATAAAATTATAGTTTCTACCAAATATTTTTAAAGCAAATAATTTGTGTACAGTTAAATGGTTGCAAGTATTCCTATCTAGCATTTGATAATAATCATTTGTTTGTACACCATCATATGCTTTCATGTATTCCTACTGTATACACATGATTTATAAATAGATCTATTTGACCCCTTGTTGGGACCCTAACAGGGACTAACTCTCCATTTTTTTTTTGCTGACTGTTCAGTGGACTGTCTGGCATCTGTGCTGGATGGTTAATACTCCATAGCAGACTTGAGGCCAAAAGGCCCCCGGCTTGGGCTGGGCCACTTTTGGGTGGGCAAGCTGCAACATTGACACCTTTGTCCCCTTTGTATAGCATTGGACTTTGCTGTCCAGTTTAAGCTATAACCAAGCATACGTGCCTGGACCCAGATTTGTGTCCAAGTCCAGCTAGGCTCATCAGGCCCACATTGCACAAAGTGGGTTGTTGACCAACATAGTCAAGCAGGGCTCAAGCCTCGGCTCGTACCTGACTATAACCGTGCACCACTATAATCGACGTTCAGGTCATTGACCCAGTGTCAAATCCTGTCTGGTGGGAGGCAGAGACAAATATCAGGTACTAACTCTCCAGCTCAGAAAGGGTCTGGGAGTAATGGCAATGAAGGGGTACATTCCCCAGAACAAGAACCTCACCATCAGATGCATTTTAGTGTCATCATATTTACCAACCCTTCCGCTCGAGCAGGATATGACACAAGGTCAGTTTTTAAGCGGAGTTTAACAGGTTTGAATTCAGAGTTTTCCTTCTCCTAGACTAGTTGCCTACCAAGACTGAAGAACCTAGTCTGCTCTACTATTTACCCATAGCTGGCGGGAGAATAATTGGATTCATACCTTTCCCAAGGGTATTAGTGCTATGTGAAATGCAATCAGTCTCGTCCAGGATTTGAACTCGTATCGTCGTGTCCAATTCCTACGACGATAACCATTACACCACGGGCACCTCCATGATGCATTTTAGTGTCATACCCAGGTACCCAGGACACCCACAATTTCTGAAAAGGTTATATTTTCATTTTACATGAAAGTATTTGTACACAAATAATGTCGATACTTTCTGTTCATAAAAGTTTAAGTTATAACAATAATGATTTTATAAGGACGCTATCTAAAATTGAAAGAAAATGAAAAGCTGAATACGTATCTCTACTATGCAAGAGAGCCAAAGAAAATTGTGAAACTTGAAGGTAAAAGTTGTACCCATCATTATTGGAATGCTTGGAACAGTCCCAAAGAATAGGAAAAAGTCAGGAAGAAGAACTGGGAATCAAACGATGTATTTGAGACTATCCAGCATTGTTGAAAACAGCATAATGAGCTGGAATAATGAAGAGACTCGCTGTCGTTTAATTTCTAATATAAGTCAATAATTACAACGGAATCAAAAAATACTAATGATGATATTGTTCATTAATTATTATTCATTATTAATTTGGCTATTTATACAATAATATTAATGATACTATTAATTATTTATACTGTATAGCCTAGTGGGTACTATTTACCAACCCCTCCGCTTGGGCAGGATATGACATAAGGTCAATTTTTAAGCGGAGTTTAACAGGTTTGAATTCAGAGTTTTCCTTCTCCTAGACTAGTTGCCTAACCAAGGCTGAAGAACCTAGTCTGTCCTACTATTTACCCATAGCTGGAGGGAGAATAATTGGATTCATACCTTTCCCAAGGGTATTAGTGCTATGTGAAATGCAATCAGTCTCGTCCAAGATTTGAACTCGTATTGCCGTGTTCATTTCCTACGGCGATAACGACTACATCACGGGCACCTCCTAGCCTAGTGGGTAGAGTGTGCGCCAATGGTCCGGGAGACCTGGGTTCAATCCCAGGTCGCGTCATACCAAAGACTTTAAAAATGGTACTTGATACCTCCTTGCTTAACACTCAGCAATATAAGGTACGTATCAAGGGTAAAGTGGAGGAATCCAGGGAATGGAGTAGCACCCTCTCCTACACCTTGGTGTAGTAGCTATCAAAAAGGGAGCCTTCTGGTTACCCTCAACTAAAGGGAGACAACTTTACTTACTATATTGGTCTTTTTAATTCATTTTACTTTTATTCTGCTTTTTTGTATGTATTTGTTTAGCTTTTCTCCTGAAATCATCCCTGCAGAGGAGGAAGACCCTCCCCCATGACGAGTGTCCTGGATATGATACTAAACTATCCGATAGTGAATGCCCCTTCATCACCATTAATCACAGGTCCATGCTGACTCGAAGAGGTAGTACCTGTCAGGGTCCCATCTATGGGTCAAATAGAACTGTTTAGCCATTTAACAGATGATTAATATCAAATAGAATTATTAGTATTAGATAGGAATACTTGAAACCATTTAACTGTGTTCAGATAGAACTATCAGTTCAATGCTTTTAAGTATTGCTATCTAACAGTATAGAATAGCATACCTTGTTCTTTTTTATTAAGAGGAAAATAAAGTAATGACATATTAGATGCAAAACATTTTTCATTTTATTGCTGAACATTCTGTCTTCATAAAACATTCCTTAAACAAACAAGATTAAATAATTCAAATCAAATTATAAATTTCCTTCCCAGTATTTTTGATGGGTCTGGTTTATTTTTTTCAATTGTATATCAATCTTTGTGGGTTATTTACTGCTAAAGCCATCCTTGTTGAAGAACAGTAGTGGTATTATCTCACCAATAACTTTGGATGACAGAGTTCATGCCTTTCCCAAGGGTATTAGCATGAAAATGAATGCAACAGTGTGGTTGGAATTTGAACTCACTTACTTTACGTTTACTTTACATTAGCCACTACAACAGGGAGACTCCATAACTCCAGTGTTTTTGGTACAGCTCGCATAAAAGTTGTTTAATATCATGGACTTTATATAAAGAACTGCAGACAACTTTATATAAAGAACTGCAGACAACTTTATATAAAGAACTGCAGACAACTTTATATAAAGAACTGCAGACAACTTAATGTTTAACAGTTTTTGTCAGTTTTGTTCTTCTACCCATACACAATTTAAATTTTAGATTTGATTGTACCCAAAACATGCCACATGAGTAGCACCCTCACAACCAAACACAGTTTGAATGACAATAAGTGAAGAAGAGATTTTCATTTTGATATTTTGAATTTGATATTGTTCAGATCTGGGGGTATTTATCTTGATGTTACAAATATTAAAAAAAAAAAATTTTTTCTAAAGATTGTCTCAAAATTAAAAAAACCCTGAGAATGTTTTCAGTTAAGTGAATGTCTGCAATTATGAGTGTCTGCTGCTTCTTTTCTGGAGTTGAGATGGAACAAAATGATATATTCGATGTATATCTTATTGGCAACTCTGTTATATGATAGGCATCGCTTATATTGAGAAGGTGTTGTACTGTTTATAGTGACCCTCTGATCTCCAACCACTATAAGGTTTCAACATTTAACCCCTCGTATTTAGTAAAAAGGCCTAATGCATGTGCGTGTGTGACCTACTGATCCAGAGAGAAGGAAATAATTGTTTCCTCCATAAGTAATGACAGTCGCAAATACAAATTAATGTATTAAAAAACTGAATACATTTTTCTTTTTATAAGTTCCTTTTTTTTGCAGTGTTTAAAATGCAGGGGAAGTAACTCAATAAGGTAGTTATCTCTCTTGAATTTGCACAAAGAAAAAAAAGAAATCCAACGGGTACATTAAAGAAAAGTTTCTTTGGATGTTTTCGCAACTTCACTATTTTTGTCTCATAAATAAGTCAATTATTAATTTTTGAAAAAGCAAAATCATTGAGCCACAAATAATATAAATCTTTATTCGATTCTTCCTTAGTTTGATGAGTGTTGGTGCAATCAAGGAAAACAATCCTACCTTAATTACTAAAAATTTATTTGAAATACATTTGGATGTTGAATTTTACAGGCCAGTTATCTGAAACAAGTTTATTTGAAGTCAGTTAATGTATATTTGAGTTAAAGGGATAATTCTTTAGATAAAAAATTTGGTTCACATCAAAAATGATTTGTTTGTCATTCACATGACAAATAATTCATTATAAGTTAACAACCGTAGTTGATGGTGACTCGAAAGCTCCCTTTTCAATAGCTACTACACCGAGGTGTAGGGGAGGATGCTACTCCTTTCCTTGGATTCTTCACTTTACCCTTGATATGTACCTTATAACGTTGAATGTTAAGCAAGGAGGTATCAAGTACCATTTTTTGAGTCTTTGACATGACTTGACTTGGGATTGAATACTGGTCTCCTGGTATATATAAGTTAATGATGTTACTTTAGGTTCTTATATCCACGTGTATGAGTTGAATTGCTTAATCTCATTCTAATGGGTAAAGAGAAGATATGATATTAATTGAATGTATGTTATTATAGAAATATAAAGGAGAAGAAAGAAGTAGAAAGGATTTAGCTATTTGTAACTGTATAGGATCAGTGAGGATTATAAAAATATATAAACAAAAAATAAAACGAATAGTAAAATCAAAAAATGAAATTAGAAAAAATATCCCATGATTCCACTTCCAACAAAGGTTAACTTTTGGTGCCAAAAAAGAGAACTTGATCTCTTTCAGTGCCTAGCCAGCCCACTGGACACACGTGTTTACAGATATCCTAAAAGGAGCAATCCTTATGATAGCTTTTATAATATTATTTCATGGGTGAATAAAAAAAGAAAAACTTTCCAGAGAAGCCCAAGTCAACAACACCCAATGGCTATTTGCCAGTTTTTCACAATTGATCTAACTGGTAGTTTTTCACTGAAGTGTGAGAGACAGCAATTCTCTTAAAGTCTATGGGACTTTTCTAAGTATCCTAGCTGATCCTAAGAGTGTTGTGGTCTAGTTTGTCTTGCTTCTTTCTCTTATCTCCAGTTGTTGGTTGATTGTTTTTTCTGCATGGTAACTATTGTTGGGTTATTTAATCCTGTAGTCAACATTTTTTTGCAAGTAATTATATAGTTTCAAGTAACTCATAATAATTACTTTTAAACAATTATAGTTTTAAGAAACTAATCTTATTACAAATGATTTATACACAATTTTATGCTTTTAAATATTCCTATTTAATACTAATAATTTGCAAGGACTTGTATTGGATTTGGTTTGGTTGGGTTTTTATAGCATATCAACCATTGTTGGTTATTTAATGCCAAATCCTCTTTATATATGTATATATATATTAAATATATATCATTTGGTTTGGTTGGGTTTTATGGTATATCAACCATTATTGGTTATTTAATGCCAAATCCTCTTTATACATATCTATTGAATATATGGGATTTGGTTTGGTTGGGTTTTATGGCATATCAACTATTGTAGGTTATTTAATACCCAAATCTTCTTTATACATATATAATAAATATATATGATTTGGTTTGGTTGGGTTTTATGGCATATCAACCATTGTAGGTCATTTAATCCCCAAATCTTCTTGTAAGTTATTTAATGCCAAATCCTCTTAATACATATCTATTAAATATATATGATTTGGTTTTGTTTGGCATATCAAACATTGTTTATTTAATGCCATATCCTCTTTATACAAATATATCAAATATATAGGATTTAGTTTGGTTTGATTGGGTTTTATGGCACATCAACTATCATTGGTTATTTAATGTCAAATCCTCTTTATATATATCTATTAAATATATATGATTTGGTTTGATTGGGTTTTATGGCATATCAACAATTGGAGGTTATTTAATTCCAAATCCTCTTTATACATATATATTAAATATATATGATTTGGTTTGGTTGGGTTTTATGCCATATCAACCATTGTAGGTTATTTAATGCCAAATCCTCTTTATACATATATATTAAATATATATGATTTGGTTGGGTTGGGTTTTATGGCATATCAACCATTGTAGGTTATTTAATGCCAAATCCTCTTTATACTTATATATTGAATATATATGATTTGGTTTGGTTGGGTTTTATGCCATATCAACCATTGTAGGTTATGTAATGCCAAATCCTCTTTATACATATATATTAAATATATATGATTTGGTTTGGTTTGGTTTTATGGCAAATCAAACATTGTTTATTTAATGTCATATCCTCTTTATACAAATATATTAAATATATATGATTTAGTTTGGTTCGATTGGGTTTTATGGCATATCAACCATTATAGGTTATTTAATGTCAAATCCTCTTTATATATATATATATATATTAAATATATATGATTTAGTTTGGTTTTATGGCATATCAACCATTGTTGGTTATTTAATGCCAAATCTTTTTTATACATACGTATTAAATATATATGATTTGGTTTGGTTGGGTTTTAAAGCATATCAACCCTTGTAGGTTATTTAATGCTAAATCCTCTTTATACATGTATATTAAATATATAGAATTTGTAAAACATTTTGTAGATAAAATTTTTAAACAAGCCTGAGCTCTTTTTTGTACACAGTTAAATGGTTTCAAGTATTGCTATATAACAGTCACAATTTAACATCAGTCATTTGTATGCACACAGTCTGTTCTATTTGACCAATAGGTGCTACCACTTTGGGTTAGAGTGGACTTGGGAGCAATGAAAATGAAGAGATACTCTGTATTCCCCAAATCTTCTGGCCACCAGATGGTTTAATGTCATATCTAGGACATTCATTGGGAGGATCTTACCCCTCTCCAGAGACGCAGTTGGTGTATTCTACTGACCCAGTTGACTGGGCTGGACTTGTATGATTTCAGGTAACTATTTCTCGTGGTTTACTGTTTAATATAAAAGAAAGTGAAAAGAGAGTCAAATGATCTTGCTAGAGAACTGAAAATGCAGTGGAATATGGAGGAGATGATGATTCCAATTATTATTGGTATTCTTGGAATGGTCTATACTATTTACCAACCCCTCCGCTCGGGCAGAATATGACACAAGGTCAATTTTTAAGCGAAGTTTAACAGGTTTCAATTCAGAGTTTTCCTTCTCCTAGACTAGTTGCCTAACCAAGGCTGAAGAACCTAGTCTGTCCTACTATTTACCCATAGCTGGAGGGAGAATAATTGGATTCATACCTTTCCCAAGGGTATTAGTACTATGTGAAATGCAATCAGTATCGTCCAGGATTTGAACTCGAATCGCCGTGTTCATTTCCTACGGCGATAACGACTACACCACGGGCACCTCCACAGAATGGAATGGTCTATAAAGGCCTGGAAAAGAGATGAGCAGAACTGGATAATTGAGACCATCCAGACAACAACACAATTGAAATCATTTTGGAAAAGTCCAGGATACCTGAGGAGATTTGCTGTTGCTTAGATTTTAGTGAAAACCCTCTAGTTGAAACTGATGAGAAAATCTTACAAAGAATAGAATAGTAATAATAACCATAATAATAATAATAATAATGAAAAAAAAAAAGAGAAAAAAAAAAGAGAATTTGCAAAATTGTCAACTTTGCTGTCCTGGTAGACCACAGAATAAATCTGAAGGAAAGTGAAAAGAAGGATAAGTACCTCAACCTTGCTAGAGAATTGAAAAAGCTGTGGAACATGAAAGTAACGATTGTGCCAATTGTCATTGGTGCTTTAGGCGCAATAACTAAAGGATTATTAAAAGGCCTGGAAGACTTGGAAGTTGGTGGATGGGTAAAGACTATCCAAATGACAGCATTGCTGAGAACAGCCAGAATCCTGAGACGAGTCCTGGAGACTTGAGGAGACTTGCTGTCACTCAGACTCCAGTGAAAAACCATCAGCTAATGCTGATGTGAAAAACTCTAATGAAATAGTGAACTTAGCCATCCCAGCTGACTACAGGGAAAACTGAAAGAAAGTGAAAAGAGAGATAAGTACCTAGACTTTGATGTAGAACTGAAAAAATATGGAACATAAAGGTGATGGCGATACCAATTGTAATTGGTACATTCAGTAGTCACCAAAGGATCGGTACAGGGACTAGAGGACTTGGAAATAAGAGGATGAGACATTTTGAAATTGTTTTGACATTTAACTGTGTGTAAATAAAAAAACTATATTTATACTAAACTGAATTGTTTGAAATTCAATTCAGCATTAAATGACCTGAAAAGGGTTGATATGCCATAAAACAAATAACCAACCAACCAACCAGATATTTTTGATCCATAGATGAGATCTTCAAAGGTATTACCCAAACATGTACTTCCCCTCAGGGTTAGAGTGGACCTGGAAATAACACCAATAAAGGGGTACTCCACATTCCCCAGATCTCCATCAGATGCATTTTAGTGTCATACAGGGGACACCCTTTTTTGGAGCAGTTTTATTCCTCTGCAAGGCATAAAGTTGCATTTTCAGAGCTTAAAAAATTTATCCTGCTGTGCAAATTAGTTGATTGGGCTGGTGATCCAAGAGATAATTAAAGTATCTTGCAAGATTCTTTATGGTATTTTTCAGAAGGCAAGCAGAAGTATCTTGGCAATACTCATCTCTATAATGACATGCTAGTGACAAGACTTTTTCAGAAAATTTCTGGAAATATGACAGAATGTAGGGATTAGTGGATTCCTGCCTTTTCCGAGTGAAATGTGAACATAAGCAGATTTAACTTGAACTTGGGTCCTTATTCTGTTCTCCACACCATTAACCATTTCACCAATTCCAATGTCTGCATTATTTTTCTTAAAATTTGAGTATTTAATGAGTCTTTGCATATAAATTTGGAAAGGAAGAAATGATGCCTCACCAGAATGTATCCTCAACAAGTTTGGCTTGTTGGGTGTAACTTAGTTTTTATTAGCATTTCTTTAATGTTAATTTTAGTTGCTTGTAGAAGTAGTAGTAGTAATATTAGTTGGTCGGTTGTTTGGGTTTTATGGCATATCAACCTTTGTAGATTATTTAACACCAAATCCATTTTTATGAAAATAGTTCTATTTTAAATAATTCAGTTTAGGATAAGTACGCAGTTTAAATGTTAGTACAGATTAATTGTGAAAAACATTTCTATTTCAAGCTATTCAGTTTAGTCAAGCAGTTCTAATTCAGCTAATTCAATTTAGTATTAGTACAGATTTTATCTACACACAGTTAAATGTCAAAACAGTTCTATATTAAACAAATCAGTTTATTGTAAGTACAGTTTCAATGTCAAAAAACAGTTCCATTTCAAATAATTCAGTTTAGCATAAGCACACAGTTTAAATGTAAGTATGGTTTAATTGTCAAAAACATTTCTATTTCAAGCTATTCAGTTTAGTCAAACAATTCAGTTTAGCATAAGCATGCCATTAGTTCTATTAATCCATAGATAAGGCTCTATCAGGTGCTACCACACCAGGCCAGAGTGCATTACTAAGCAGAGAAAATTGATAATAAAGAACAAACTACAGATCTCAAACTCATCTCTTATTTATTTATTTATTCAATTATTTTCTTTTACTTGTTATGAAATTAACTTTTCAGTCTGATTGGTTGGTTGGTTGGATTTAATGGCTTATCAACCTCTATAGGTTATTAAATGCCAGAGCCTTTTTACACATATATTATATATATGATTTGCAAATGCAAATGTTTAGGTTGGTGATGGTTGGGTTTTATGGCAAATGCACCTCTTAAGGGTTATTGAATGTTAAATTCTGATATGTATGTGTGTATATATATAAATGTCAAAGCTTTTTGTTTGTATAAACTTGATGGTCAAAGGTGTTGGTAACATAGTCTATATCTTTAACAGGAGGCCAGTTGTTTTTAAGAAGTTGATAATGTTTTTGAGAGCAATTTTTTAAAATAGTTCCTTCATGCTGTTCGCCTTTAAAACTTTTTCCTGGTGTGGTTTAGTTTTGTGCATTCTATCGAAATGTGCTTGATTGAGTATTGGTTTCCACATGGACATTTTGGGGGTGGTTCTTCTTTAAGTACAGTCGAGTATGTCCAATGCGTAGTTGAGTAAGGGTAGTTTCTTCTTTTCAGTCTGACGAATAAGGACAATCATATTGGTTGGTTGGTTGGGTTTTATGGCATATTGACCTTTGTTGGTTATTTAATGCCAAATCCATTTTTATACAAATAATCAGTTCTATTTCAAACAATTCAGTTTAGCATGAGTACGCAGTTTAGTTGTTAAAAACATTTCTATTTCAAGCTATTCAGTTTAGTCAAACAGTTCTAATTCAAATAATTCAGTTTAGAGTAAGTATAGATTTTGTTTACACACAGTTAAATGTCAAAACTGTTCTATATCAAACAATTCAGTTTAGCATAAGTACAGACTGTAGGACTGTAGAATACACTGGCTGCATCTCTGCAGAGGGGTAAGACTCTCCTACTGAGTGTCCTGGATATGACACTAAACAATCTGATGGTGTGGCTCCAGTAATACTGGAGATTTCAGAAATGTTGAGTGCCTCTTCATTGCCATCACTCTCAGGTCCACTCTGGCCCAGAGTGGTAGCATTTGATAGGGTCCTATCTATAGCACAAATAGAACTGTTTGACATTTAACTGAGTGCCAGCAAATGACTTATGCTAAACTGAATTGTAAGAAATAGAATTGTGTTTACATTTAACTGTATATAAATAAATGGCTGATATTTAATTGAATTGTTAGTGATACATAGCAATACTTGGAACCATTACACTTTGTTGACATGCTAAACTGAATTGTTTGAAATAGAACTGTTTTATCATTTAACTGTGTAAACAAATGACTGATGTTTAATTGAATTGTTTGTGTTAAATAGCAATATTTGAAAACATTTAACTGTGTGCAAACAAATGATTAATAGTAAATACAATTATTTGTATTTGATAGAAATAAGTGAAACCATTTAACTGTGTGCAAAAAAAATTAGGTCAGACTCATTTAAAAATGTTAGCTACAAAATGTGTTTAGAAATCATATATTTAATACATATGTATAAAGAGAATTTGCCATTAAATAACCTACAATAGTTGATATGCCATCAAACCAAACCAAACCAAACCATTCTTTTTTTCCATGTTTTGTTATCCATCTCTTTATCCATCAATCAAGATCCATATAAATTATCTTTTAACTTCCAGTTATTGATTCCAATTAGTGGTATTTTATGAAAAATTTAAGGAAAAAACAAATTACTTCTTCAGATAATAATAAAAGACGAAAACAAAACAAAACAAAACAAATAAATAAAGCAAGGCATCTTTCTTTTTTTTATTGAAATAATCAATATATGACAAAATGAAATCATGTTTTCAAGACACGTCTCCATCTGTCCAGAAAATTTCAGACTATAACTTTATTCAGAAAGACCTTTCAGACATTTCAGATTGATAATCTGCTGACACGAGTTTGGAAAGTGGTGGCACAATGCCAAAATGTAACAAATGAGTGACCTTTGTACAACCTAGAGGCAGATAACACAAGCTTGTCCAGCTTCAAGCCAGAAGATGAAGAAATGAAGTGAATGATGCTGGTGTAAAGTTTTTTTTTCTATCTCCTATTTGAATTTGTAACTACAGTGACAGTTGGCAAGATTTGTCTACACTTTATTGAACCAGTTTTACACACATTAACTTCTTGTCTGGCAGACGGCCATTACTACTTGGAGCAAGATCAGAACTCTTACAAAGAAAATATTTTTCAATTGAAAATGTAAAAATAATATAATTTCAGTAAAACTTTTCTATTACTGATGGTAATTTGCCATTAATTCCATGTTAGCATCAGGAATATTTTCTAATAATTATTGGTTGGTTGGGTTTTATGGCATATCAATCATAGTAGGTTATTTATTGCCAAATCCATTTTTATACAAATAATCAGTTCTATTTATTATTCAGTTTCGTGTAAGTACAGTTTCAATGTCAAAAACAGTTCCATTTCAAACAATTCAGTCTAGCATAAGTACGCAGTTTAAATTTAAGTACAGTTTCATTGTGAAAAACATTTCTATTTCAAGCCATTCAGTTTAGTCAAACAGCTCTAATTCAAACAATTCAGTTTAGTATAAGTATTAGTATATAGTATATAAACCTCAACATAGTAACTCTAACCCTAAACCTTTGGCCAATCAACTCAGGTGTATTAACTTCCTTACTCCTCTCACACCTCTCATCATCCCTCACAGACTCCCTGCCTTTCTGGAATCTCTTATGCCACTCAAAAACTCATGCTCGATTCATGCAAGATGATCAAAAAGCAGTCTGAAGCATTCCATACGTTTCTGTGGCATTTTTTCCAAGTTTAAAACAGAATTTTACTGCATGTCGTTCTTCTAAAGATTGCATTTTTGAAATTCACCAGCTGTGACAATCAGGCTTTAGTAGGGTGTATTCCAATTGCTGCTGTAGCTGTTCATTTAAAGCTGAAATCATAAAAATTGGTCAGTCATCTCATAAGATGTATAGCAATAACATAGTAAATTTTCAAGAGTCTATGACAAATTTAAATGCCCATATGAAAAATCTGGAAACTTATCATATGCACCTCGTATATGATTTGTAAACATAAGTCAACAAAGTTAAATAGTTCCAAGTATTGCTATGTATCACTAACAATTTGATTAAACATCAGTCATTTTTTTACACACAGTTAAACAATTCAATTTAGTATAAGTTATTTGTTTGCATTCAGGTTATATGTTAAACAGTTCTATTGGACTAATAGATAGGGCCCTATCAGGTGCTACCACTCTCGGCCAGAGTGGACCTGGCAGAGATGGCAATGAAGGGGTATTCATTTTCCTCCAAAGCTCCAGCATTACGGGAGCCTCATCATTAGATTGTTTAGTGTCATATCCAGGACACTTGTTGGGGGAGGTTTTACCCCTCTGCAGATATGCAGTTTTTGTATTCTACAGCCCCAGCTAACTGGGCTGTTTTTAAGCAGAGTTTAACAGGTTTAAATTCAGAGTTTCCTTTCTCTCAGAATGGTTACAATACCAAGGCTAAAGAACCCATTCTGCCAGACTATTTGCTCACAGTTGGAGTCATAATAGTTGAGTCCATACCTTTTGCAAAGGTATCAGCACTATGGAAAATACAAACAGCCTCGTCCAGAATTTGAACTTGGGCTGCTGTGTCCATTTCCAACAATGATAGCCATTGCACCATGAGCACCTCCATGAACAAAATAATTTGTATATGAAATTATTTATCCCTGTAATTTTTATGTGTTATCCGGGGAAAGAGAAGAATGATATCTATATATCTATAAAAGAGAAAAGAAAAAGAAGGAAATAAAGCCAATTACATATCTGCTTTCTGACTTGATACACAAAACTTTGTAAGGTTTTACTCTTTTATACTTGTCACTCTATCACTCTGTCTTAGAATAGACTGACTATATAATGGAGGTGCCCGTGGTGTAATGGTTATCATCATAGGAAATGGACACGGCGATACGAGTTCAAATCCTAGACGAGACTGATTGCATTTCACATAGCACTAATACCCTTGGGAAAGGTATGAATCCAATTATTCTCCCTCCAGCTATGGGTAAATAGTAGGACAGACTGATTTCTTCAGTCTTGGTGAGGCAACTAGTCTAGGAGAAGGAATACTCTGAATTCAAACCTGTTAAACTCCGCTTAAAAACTGACCTTGTGTCATATCCTGCCTGAGCGGAGGGGTTGGTAAATATGATACACTGACTGTATTCCCTGCAGAGGGGTAAGACCCCCCCCCCACCAGCTTAAAAAAAAGGTGTCCTGAGTATGATACTAAAATACATCTGATTGTAAGGCTCTAGTTCAGGAGATTTGGGATGTGTGGAGTACTCCTTCATTGTCATTATTCCCAGGCCCACTCTCACTCAGTGTTAGTATCTGTTAGGGTCTCATCTATTGGGGTGGGGATCAAATAGATCTGTTTAAAAATGATTCATATTCAATGGGACCATGTACAAAAAAGAAAATCTCTTAACTATTCAAAAATGTAAATATGAACACACAATGAATCCAATAGGTATAAAATAACCATAAAGGAGTCGACATGCCATTAAAACCAATCTGTTGCGACAAGAAATGTTTGGACTGTATCTTTAGTTTTGAATTAATAAAAAGTACAATCTATTTCTCTGCTGAAAACTTTCTCCATATTCACGGATTTTTCTTTAAGATTAAAAAAGTGGTGAAATAAATGAACATTAAAAGGGCACCTCGGGTGGTGTAATGGTTAGCATGTTAGACTAGCAAACCTACATGAGTGAGTTTGATTCTCATTGGGTGCCCCATTCATGCAGCCTTGTGCTACATCTAAGAAAAAAGCTTAGTAAATTACCAATAAATGAACATTAAAAGGGCACCTCGGGTGGTGTAATGGTTAGCATGTTAGACTAGCAAACCTACATGAGTGAGTTTGATTCTCATTGGGTGCCCCATTCATGCAGCCTTGTGCTACATCTAAGAAAAAAGCTTAGTAAATTACCAATAAATGAACATTAAAAGGGCACCTCGGGTGGTGTAATGGTTAGCATGTTAGACTAGCAAACCTACATGAGTGAGTTTGATTCTCATTGGGTGCCCCATTCATGCAGCCTTGTGCTACATCTAAGAAAAAAGCTTAGTAAATTACAACTAAATGAACTTTAAAAACTGAATTAATTTAACTAACCACCAATTAGTAATATTTATAATATTTTTAGGAAACCATGGGAGAAGATGAAAATGTTTATATGTTAGATGGGAAACCTAAAAAGGAAGAAAAGCTAAGTCAGTAAAAGATATGTGCCTAATGAAGGCATCGACTGCTATCAATAGGTTATCAAGCAAGTCTGACCTATCGGATAAAATAAAACGCAATTTTTTCCAAGCAGTGGTTATATCAATTTTACTATATGGATGCACCACATGGATGCTGACTAAGCCTATAGAGAAAAAACTCGACAGGAACTGCACAAAAATGCTATGATTTATATTGAATGAATTGTGGAAGCTGCAGCTGTACGACCACCTACATCCCATCTCTAAAACCATCCAAATAAAACAAACAAGACATGTGGGACACTGCCGGAGAGGTTATGGATGAATTCATAAGTGACATTCTCCGAAGGAATCTCTTCACACGGACATGCAAGTGTTGGACGACCAACTAGAACTTATCTACAACAGCTCTGTACGGACACAGGATGTAGTCTAGAAGACCTGTCAGAAGCGATGGATGATAGAGACAAAAAGGAAAAGAGAGTCAGGGAAATCTGTGCTAGCAGCATGATATGATAATGATGATGATAATATTAATGAAAAATATTACTTATTATAGGGTTATAAGTGAAAAAATTTTTTTCTATAGTTTTGTCAACTTTTTATGATTAAGGGTTTTCGGACTATTGCTTTCATCTTTATTGTTATTTCTACAACATTTTGACCGATATGTCCTCCGGCCTTTTTCAGGTATTTGTCGAACTTCCATTAACCATAATCGGGTACAAGTGTTAAGTATTCCTGTATTGTTACTCACCTGCAGTCAGGATTGAACCTGCAACCTCCAGATGATTGTCTCCTTAGAAGCTAAGGGAACCAACGTCTATAACTGTTACGGCATGTGTCTTGCTCGACAATTCAGGGTAATTTTTGGGACTTATAAACTTAATGTTCTTACTTGACTAGAATTACTACTATTATTTATGATTTTTTACCTTTGCTCATATTCAGATTTTAAAAAAAAATTTTTTTTTTTGCTATGGTTAATGGAATCAGAACAGGTGACCCCCATAGATTCAATAAAAGAACATAGTTTGAAGTTACGTGAAAGTTCCCATGTTCGACAAACACCTGAAGAAGGCCGGAGGACATATCAGCCGAAACGTGGAAATAACAATAAAGATGAAGACAATAGTCTGAAAACCCTTAATGATAAAAATCACCAAGCTTCGTCTCAGAAATTTTGTCTAATTGTTTATTAATTCATTCCATAGGCTTTGTTGTATTATACTGGTAAGTAAATATCATATATATTATTAGGTTATATATGTATTTACCCAACACCTCTGCCACAGGCAGGATGTGACACAAAGTCAATTTTTGAGTAAAATTAAAATTAAAATAGAAACAATTCAGTTTGTGCTTAAAATGTGTGGTAAAAACTCTCTATTCTTTCAAATAGTAATTAGAATGAGTTTTTATACAGTTCACTTTTTTAACTTTCAGAAAGAAGAGGTCACAAATGACTAAATTTTTTAATGTAATTCTCAACAAGATATTATGACTTCTTTTTCAATTCTGAAAACCCAAATGAGTGGAAAAATAAATTTGAGAAAATAACATTAATACGTAGAATCTGATAAAATGAAAAGATACCATAAAAAAAAAATTAGCAGTGTAAAATTCAAATAAAAAAATCTCAAAAATCTCAAATATTTAAAATTCTGCTTCAAGATTAGAAATTTATTTACATAGGCTATCTTGCCGCAGGATAAGGGTTAATGAGTCTGGCAAACTGTTACTATTTCCTCACTAGGTGTCACACATTTGTGGTCTTGTGCCAGACTAGGCTGATCTTAGTAAATAATTGGGCAACAGGTTAATGGCAAGAAATCTGGTCTTAAAGATTGCTGAGTAGTCAATATTTGCTCAGTCTGACACACAAACTTCAGATTGCTTTCAGTACCAGCTATTAATAAGTTGTCAGAACAGGCTTTTATGAGAACTGTGAGAAATGTGCTCAATTTAATAAATATGCTAGGCTTTATCTCTGCCAAGCCCTAGAAATTATCTAGTAGTAAATGTCAAGCTAGGCGAAGGGGTAGAGAAATGTATGAAAATAAAAGAGATAAAAAAGGGGAAAAAGGGAAGTTTACTTTGCATCTGAAAGAGGTGTGTCTATATTTCTTAAAAACAAAAACAACCAGTTCCCACAAAGTAATTTATTTCAAGAGAAATGAACTTTACAAAATCTGAATGTGCATATTTTTTCCTATGCTTGTAGAAAACATTGAATTCAAAGTAACAAAAATAACATACATTCAAGTAATGACAATATTATAACCAAAAAAAGAAGAAGGGTGTAAAGAAATATAATGACTTACTTGCTTGAAGCAATGCCATTAGCCACCTACTGTCAGTTTAACTTTTGTTAATGGTAAAATACCTTTCTTTGATATTTTATGTCAAAGTTCATTTTGAAGTTAATTTTTAGGGTTTATTCTTCTTCTCGGTGTCTCCTTGTGTAGAATCAACGATGACAACCATGTTCTTCTAGTTTCCTATGCAGACTTGTTGAAAATGAAGTTTCCTATTTCTTTAATTGAACTTTGAGTAAACCATTGTGTCCTCCTCTTACATGAATATCTTTCTGTTTCAATTCGAATTTCCTTCTGTTGAGCCTACGGAGGCTTTTACCACACCTTCTGACTGAACCAACAGCTTCCTTTGTTGGCAAAAAGTCCAATAATACTGCCTCCAGACCTTAGACTCAATTTTCTTTTTAAGGGGACAACATATCAAAACCACAAATAGCCTGCTTATAGGCTTATTGTTTCAGCAAGTAATAATAAAAACCCTGTTTGGAAAAGAGGCTAAGCCTAAGTGATTTATAACATTTAATATATATATTCAACATTTATAATTCTATTCAACATTACTCTTTCATTTGCACACAATTAATTCCAAGAATTGCTATTTATCAGTAACAATTTGATTAAACATGTCGTTTGTTTGCACACACTTAAATGCCAAACAGTTCTATTTCTAACAATTCAGTTTAGCATAAATCAATTGTTTGCACACAGTTTTAATGCCAAACAGTTCTATTTGAGCCATAGATAGGACCCTGTCAGATGCAACCACTCTGGGCCAAAGAGGACCTGGGAGCAAAGACAATAAAAGGGTACTCCACATTCCCCAAAGCTCCAAAACTGGATCCTCCCTATTAGAAGTTTTAGTGTCATATCAGGACACTCGTTGGGTTGGGTTTTTTTTTACTTCTCTGCAGAGATGCAGTCAGTGTATTCTACAGCCCAAGCCAAATGGGCCCAGTCAAAGGGTGGAGAAACTTTCTTGTAAGACAAATGACCATCTAGTATATTCATTCTACCAAGCTCAAAAAGGGAATCTCTTATATCAAAAATTTGGACTGGTCATTTCACTTTCAACTAATTTTTTATTGATTGATTGATTGATTGATTTTAAAGGTATGTCAAACCATCCAGGGTTATTTTATACCAAGAGGTCTGGGAATTGCATTCATTGTATGTTCATATTTACATTTTTTGTGTAGTTGTTTCTTAAGATTGTCCTATTGAATATGAATAACTTTTAAACTGACCTTTTTGACCCAAAGATGGAACCTTATCAGGTACTACCATTCTGAGTCAGAGTGAACTTGGGAGCAATGGCAATGAATGAGTAGTCTATACTTCTCAGAACTGGAGCCTCAACATCACATGCAGTGGAGTGTCATACCCTGGACACTCTTTTTTAGGTTGGATTTACTCCTCTGCTTGTTATACAGTCAGTAGATTCTAAGCCAGTGTGTCCCAACTGATTTTGGACCATACCCCACTTTGGTAATTCTGATGCCCTGAAATATTTGATTCTTACATATTCAAAATTTCACTCCTATTCATGCAAAGGAAGCTTAAGAGGCCACTAATTTGGTCTTTAAACAAAGCCCACCAAAATATTGCATGCCCCAAGAAAATATTACCATACCCCATTGGTGGGACATGCATCCCACATTGGAAATTACTTTTTTAAGTCCTGCTGACAGGGCTGACAACTGATCTTTCATTGTATCTTACCACTGGTTTTAGGAAGCGGTTTTGAAAGGCACATTCATATATTAGTGTTTCTATGTCCGACCCAAGATGCAGATGATAAAAGCTAGATAATTTGAAAAGGTTTTCTGGAGGAACTGATGGCTTCACAATGATTCCACTTTTTACTGCTTAGAATAAATTTGTTAAAATTATTTTTTCTCTTTCAGTTCAGTTTTTAGAGATTGCAGAAATCAATTTAGTTTCATTTTATCATCAATTCATAATGAAGATTTTTTTTTCTCCAAATATTCAATTTATTCATTTGGGTGGAATATAATAAGATAATTTATAATAACATAAAATAATTTACAAATTATTCCACATAAAAAAATTCTAACAAGTTGTCTGTCTATCAACAAATTTTACATTTTCTTAGAAAAATCAAGAGATGATTCATGTCGTATGATCAAATTATGAACAAACAGATAAAAATTATATCATCTCTAAAATATGATCTAAGGTGACGTAGTGCTGCAAGGATAGGAGGAGGAGAAGAGATGAATTAAAATTGCTCTCAATCTTAAATTGTTATATATCCTGTGCTGCAACTTGTTCAATCAAAATTTTAATTAATCTCTTGAAGTATTGAGTGCTAAAATAATTGGATTTTGGACATCATATATATATATATATATATATATATATATATATGTCGGGAGAGCCTGAGAGATAGTGAATAAACTCTTGTTCTACCGGCACTATTCAATGACACATGCATTTAGTTTATTTGATATTCTCACAAGACATTGTTTCAAAAACTAAGATTAGTGAACCTTTAAAATAAAGTCGTCTAATGCAAGACAGAAACGATCAGAAAAGTCTTATCAATTGATGATAAACTTCAGGAGGTGCCCGTGGTGTAATGGTTATCATCATAGGAAATGGACACGGCAACACAAGTTCAAATCCTGGACGAGACTGACTGCATTTCACATAGCATTAATACCCTTTGGAAAGGTATGAATCCAATTATTCTCCCCCCAGCTATGGGTAAATAGTAGAGCAGACTGGTTTCTTCAGCCTTGGTGAGGCAACTAGTCTAGGAGAAGGAAAACTCTGAATTCAAACCTGTTAAACTCCACTTAAAAATTGACCTTGTATCATATCCTGTCTGAGTGGAGGGGTTGGTAAATGTGATAATAAACTTGAAATTATTATTAAGAGATTTCATAAGAAATGCTGCTCATTATAAGATCACTCATATATCATAGAAGTGGCTGTAATAATTTGATATCTAGCTCTCTCTCTCTATATATATAAATATACATAAATATACCAACAAGGTGTATCACATATTAATAATCAACTAGTTACCCTGTCAATAGAACTGAGAATATGCTGACAGTATCTTCTGCAGAGGGGTAAGACCCCTCCATAAAAGGGTTGTCCTGGGTATGATACTAAACTGTATCTGATGGTGAGGTTCCAGTTCTGGAGAGATCTAGAGAGTATAGAGTACTCACTCTTTCACAGACATTACTCCCAGTCCCATTTTGACCAGGAGTGGTTTTGGGGTTTGGTTGGGTTTTATGACATATCAACCATTGTTGGTTACTCAATGCTAAATCCTGTTTTTATATATATTAATTGATTTGTAAACTCATTTTGTAGATACATTTTTAAACGAGCCTGGGCTAATTTTTTTGTACGCAGCTAAATGGTTTCAAGTATTTCTATCTAACATGAATATTTCTTTTTACTATTAATCATTTATTTGCACACAGTCAAATGATTCCAAGTATTGCTATGTATCACTAACAATTTAGTTAAGTCATTTGTTTACACACAGTTAAATGACCAAACAATTCTATTTCTAACAATTCAATTTAGCATTAGTCATTTTTTTGCACTCAGTTTAAATGTCAAACACTGCTATATGATCCCATCAGGTACTACCACTACAGGTCAGAGTGGACATGGGAGCAATGGCATTAAAGAGGTACTCCATACTCTGCAGAGCTCTGCTGACTGGAGATTTGTCATCAGACGGTTTAATGTCATATCCAGGACCATCATTGGGGGAGACTTACTCCTCTGTAGAAATACAAAATTATAATTTCAAGTTAATTATCAATTGATAAGACTTTTGTACAGCCCCACCTCCCTGGAGTGGTAGAAACAGTGAGGGTCCCATCTATGAGTCAAATATATCTGTTTAAGAATTATATGTATTTGATAGGACTGAGTGCAAAAAAATTCTTTTAAGAAATGACTCCACAAAAAGATAAATCTGAATGTACAATGAATATGATTCCCTAACTGTTAGACATAGAATAACCTGAGATAGGTTGACATGCCATTAAAATCAATTAATCAATAATCCACATGACTGTTTGTATGCCTCTTGTTAGGAAGTAAAAATTATTTTCCTATCAACAAACGGAATAGTCAATACATTCACATTGTTTTTCTAATCATATTTATTTTTTTAATTGAAAAATGAAAGACCCCAAAATTTTGAGTGGATAAGTTGTTTTTTTTAACTTTTTGAAATGAATTATTTCTATTGTTATATATTTTTAATATTGATTTTTAGCAGTTTCTTGATCTTTTTTTCTGTTTTGTATCATAACTTTTTAACCCATTCATTCTTCTTCTGTTGCTGAATTAAAAGAAATAGTCATTTTAATTCATTTGAGATTTTGAGATAAAATGGTTTCATAATTGCAGATATTTTTATAATCAATTTAGATTTTTCATCTTTTTTATTATTTTTTATTACAATAATCCTGCTGATTTATCTTAAGATGTTAAATTAGTTTGGATATGTTGAAATGAAGGATTTTCATGATCAAATATACTTTTTATTTGGGATGAATTTCTTTAGTTTTTTTTCTTATTCATTTTTTTTTTGCCATTCCATTTTTTTCTCTATTAAAGTAAAAGTAAAGAAATTGTTTAATGTTATTTCTTTATTCTGATTTTGTCTGCAAGTTTAACAGCCAATGAATGTAAATATTTCTCCCCCCACCAAAAAGCAACTAAATAAGAAAAATGTGTCAAAATTAATCATAAAAAATGTGTTTACCTTGAATTGTTTTCAATTTGAATTTTAGGTTAATCAGTTCATTCAAAAGTTTCCAGTATTAAAACTCTTATTCATGGAACCTTCATTCAATCATTAGAATATTTTCCTGGCTTTGTGTGATCTTATGTGACCTTGCAGTTAAATTCTGTATCATATTCTCCTGTAACATATTGACCTTCGACCCAACCGTCAATCAAGGAACAGGTGCATCTGGTCGAAGATATCAGGGTATAACCTTGACTGTGGACAGGTTGAATTGGGTGCAGATGTGATGCCCACAAGAAGCAGGTGGGTGTCAAACAATTATATAACCCAGTGCCACAGACAGGTTAAGTTAGTTGGAGATAAGATGTTGTCGAGAGAACCAGCACCCAGCAGAAGGCTATGGGCTTTCAGGACCCTCGATTGGAAACCCAGCAGAACGAGAAAGAAGTGCTGCTAAAGACAAAGGAACAGGGGGTCAATATGTTACAGTTTGTTCAGTCTCCAACTAACCTCTCACTCATAACCCTTTCATAACTCTTTTGCAACCATTTCGAATAAAGTGTAAGCGGTATATTTTTCTAAAGTAGTGTGTTCATTTGTCATTATTGTGTTGACTATGTTTCCGCATGTACATGTATCATGGTTGTGACTATGCAACACTCCCACAAAATACTCGTCAGTCGGGAAGGAGCTCTTAATGTAATGGTTATTTCATGGTAAAAAATCTAATCAGTGACCTGAGTTCAATTCTTGGGAAAGGCATGAATCCATCTGTTCTTTGCCCAGCTAAGGGTAAATAATAAAGTAGACTGTTTTCTTGAGCCTTGGTAAGACAGCTAGTCTAGGAGAAAGAAAACTCTGAATTCAAACCAGCTTTACTCTGCTTTAAAAAATTGACTTTGTGTCATATCCTGCCCATGGCAGCTGCAAGGGGACACATTAGCACCTTACCTGTTCCTAATCTGCCTAGACTACGTACTTTAGACATCGATAGATTTAATGAAAGAAAATGACCTTACACTGGGAAAGGTAAGAAGCTGACCATAACCCTCACAAATTATTATTGACATTGACTACACTGATAACATAGTGCTTCTGGTAAATACACCTGCCCAGGCTGAATCCCTGCTGCATAGTCTGGAGCAGGCAGTAAGCAGCATAGACCTCCATGTGAATGCAGACAAAACGGAGTACATGTGCTTTAATCAAAGTGGTGATATCTATATTTACCAACCCCTCTGCTCGGGCAGGATATGACTCAAGGTCAATTTTTAAATGGAGTTTAACAGGTTTGAATTCAGAAGGTATTAGTGCTATGTGAAATGCCATCAGCCTCGTCCAGGATTTGAACTCGTATTGCCGTGTCCATATCCTACGACGATAACCATTACACCATGGGCACCTCCATCAAAGTGGTGATATCTCCACACTATATGGTGGCTCTCTGAAACTAGTGGACAAGTTCACCTGCCTCAGAAGCAGCGTCTCATCAACCAAAAATGACATCAATATGCGACTAGCAAAAGCATGGACAGCTATCAATAGGCTATCAGTCATTTGTAAGTCAGACCTATCTGATAAAATAAAATACAATTTTTTCTAAGCAGCACGGTCATGTCCATACTACTCTATGGATGCACCTCTTGGATGCTGACTAAGCGTATAAAGAAAAAGCTTGACAGCAACTGCACAAGGATGCTAAGAGCTATATTAAACAAATCCTAGAAGCAACATCCCACAAAACAGCAGCTGTACGGCCACCTCTCACCCATCTCAAAGACCATCCAAATTAGACGAACAAAACATGCGGGACACTGCTGGAGGAGCAAAGATGAACTTCACATGGATGCACAAGAGTAGGATAACCAGCTAGAACTTATCTACAACAGCTCTGTACAGACACAGGATGTTGTCTAGAAGACCTGCTGGAAGTGATGGATGATAGGGATGGATGGCAAGAAAGAGTTAGGGAAATCCGTGCGAGCAGCACAATATGATGATGATTATATATATATATATATATATATATATAATTGTTTCATTTAACAATAAAAATAACAGCTCATTTGGTACTGGGAGAGATTGGGACTAAAGTAACATATTAGATATTTTTTAAAAATTTCAACAAAAAAAAAGTACAAAATATTTTCAGTCATATTTTATTAAATGTTATCATTTTGGCTATTTTTCATTTGGTGCAATGTAATTTTTTTTCATTTGAATGTAGAAGTTTTATAAAAGTAATTTTGCTTGTAATATAAGTGCTAAATTTAATTTCTTGATCTAAAAGAAAACCTTAATTCCAATTATCTCCAGTATTCATATATATTGGAAGAAAGCTAAGTATTTGTTAAGAGAAAACTGAGAGGTTGACCCTTATAGTGGTGAACATATTGTACTGAATTTGAATACAAACAAGTCATTTAATTTGGGTTAATATTGAAATATGAATGATTGTTATCATTAAGGGTTTTCGGACTATTGTCTTCATCTTTATTGTTATTTCTACAATGTTTCGGCCGATACAGGGTGAAACGATGAAATTGTCGTCCTAAAGAAAACAACACCACAGCTGTATTTTAAAACTTTTATTGAAAAAATCAATTCAGGTAACTTGATTATGTAGTAGAGTGTAGCTGTCTTCAGCCTCAATCACTGCCTCGATACGGATCTGGAACTGGGAGCATGTCTTTTCCACAAGTACTGGCGGAAGCTTGGCGAATACTCTGTGGATGGTGGCGATCAGGCTGGCTTTGGTGTTGTGGGAGGTCATGTTGGTGATGTTCTCAATGTATGACCAAACGAAGTGGCCCTGCGGGTTCAGGTCGGTGGAGGAGTGGGGCCAGTGAGTGCTGGGTACAAAGTCGTAGCACTCCTTCTGAAGCCAAGCCTGGGTCTCTTTGGACTTGTGGGCCAGCACCGAGTCCTGCTGCCATACCCAGGGTCTGCCACCGGCCACCTGATTGTACCAGGGGATCATCACACTCTTCAGCACATCCAGGTACACTTTGGTGTTGACTTTCAAGCCGACTTCGAAGATGTGAGGTGGCATGCTGTGGCCCTCACTTGAAACCACACCAAAGACCATAACTGTAGCCGGAAACTTTGTTTTCATCGCTCTGGGCACGTTGAACTGTCCAGATTTGCATTTTGAGGGCGCTGGCAATGGTCCTGTTGTCATAACTTGGATTGATAGAGAGCATGAGTTGTACAGCGGTGCATCTCCGATCTTGCTCGTTGAACATTGTGTCACTTTCAGACATGAGAGAAGGCTCCTATCACTCTTGGGATTTGTACACAACTGGCTAACTAGTAGATGGTCTGCAACAAAAAAAGAAAACCAGTTTTCATTAAATGGAAATGGAATCATGTCGTCTTTTCTAGGATGACAATTTTATCGTTCCACCCTGTATGTCCTCCAGCCTTTTTCAGGTGTTTGTCAAACTCAGGAACCTTCACAGAACTTCGAACTATGTCCTTTATTGAATCCACGGGGGTTGCCTGTTCTGATTCCATCAGCCATAACCGGGTACAAGCGTTAAGTATTTCTGTATTGTTACTTCTTGACTGCAGTCAGGACTGAAACTGCAACCTTAAGATGATTGTCTCCTTAGAAGCCCAAGGAACCAACACCTATAATCCTTACGCTAAGGACATAGTTTGAAGTTCCATGAAGGTTCCCGAGTTCGCCAAACATCTGAAGAAGGCCGGAGGACATATCGGCCAAAAAGTTGTGGAAATAACAATAAAGATGAAGACAATAGTCCGAAAACCCTTAATGATAAAAATCATCAAGCTTTGTCTCAGAAATTTAGATAGCTGAATCAATATTATTTAGAATTAATCATTTATTTTACCTTTCAAATATTATTATCATTTAATATAAATTAAATGGTATAAAACCAATTTTATGCTTGGATTTAATCCTATTAAACCAGTATAAAAAAAGTGGTGGCTAGTTTCTTTCTTTCAAGATGTTTTTTTTATGAGAGTATATGAAAATGAAAACTTCTCATGTCTAAGTAAAAAAAGTAAAGTCAGTGACCATAGTCACGGGCGACCAGAAGCTCTTTTCAATAGCTACTACACCGAGGTGTAGGGGAGGGTGCTACTCCTTTCTCTGGATTGCTCCACTTTACCCTTGATGCATACCTTGTATTGCTGAGTGTTAAGCAAGAAGGTATCAAGTACTGTTTTTAAAGTCTTTGGTATGACGTGACCGCGACAGTTAAAAGCAACAATATTCGTTCCATATGGCATTAAATTTAGAACAGAGTGTCAGTATTATTGCATAGTTGCACCACTGGAACTTTAACGAAATGCATGGAGAAAAAGCTAGATGGGAACTACACAAGGATGCTGCATGCTGTTTTGAAAAAAGCCTAGTAGCAACATCCTACAAAACAACTGCTGTACGGCCACTTATCTCCTATCTCACAAACTATCCAAGAAAGTTGTGGAAGATATGCTGGGTACTGCTGGTGAAATAAGGACAAACTCACAAGCGACATTCTCCAATGGACTTCTACCTATGGACACACCAGTGTTAGCTGACCAGTACAAATTTTGATTCTTCTGCTCTGTTCAGACATTGAATAATGTTTAGAGGACTTACCAAGAGTGATGGACTATAGGGATGGATGGTGGGAGAGAGTAAGGGAATCTGTGTTATCACCATCCCTTAACGATGATAAAATTGTCATATATTGGGGCCGTAGAATACACCAACTGCATCTCTGCAGTGGGTTAAGACCTTCTTCCATCAATGAGTGTCCTGATATGACATTAAACCATCTGATGGTGAGGCTCTAGCTTTGAAGATTAAGGGAATGTGGAGTATCCCTTTATTGCCATTGCTTCCAAGTCCACTCTGACCCAGACTGGTAGCATCTGATAGGGTCCTATCTATGGGTTAATAGAATAAACTGTATGCAAACAAAAGACTGATGTTGAATTGTGATATTATCTGTCTGAATCTTTATTTTAAATTGTGAGTGTTATCCAATGGTCCGGGAGACCAGGGTTCAATCCCAGGTCGAGTCATATTCAAAAAGGAAAAGACTCAAAAAAGGGTACTTGATGCCATCTTGCTTAACACACAGCATTATAAGGTATGTATCAAGGGTAAAGTTGAACAATCCAGGGAATGGAGTAGGCTCCTCCTACACCTTAGTGTAGAAGCTATTGAAAAGGATGACTTCAGGTCACTCTTGACTATGGTCGCCAACAACAACTATATAGGAATATTTAAAACCATTTAACTGTGCAAAAAATGAACATTAGCTCAATTAAAAATGTTATAAAAAAATGTGTATACAAATCATATATATATATCTAATATATGTATATAAAGAGGATTTGGCATTAAATAACCTACAATGGTTGATAGGCCATAAAACCAAACCAAACCAAATCATATATATTTAATATATATGTATAAAGAGGATTTGGCATCAAATAACCTACAATGGTTGATATGCCATAAACCCAACCAAACCAAATCATATATATTTAATATATATGTATAAAGAGGATTTGGCATTAAATAACCTACAATGGTTGATATGCCATAAAAACGAACTGAATCAAAATTGTCAGAGTAGTTTTCAGAAAAGAAGTGAATGTTTATAAAGAAGTTAAAGAAGATATAATAGAGGGATACAGTGTTATGAAATTTTAACTGGAAAGATCAAAAAAGCATAAATAGTCAGGATAGTATTACTCTCTTACTTACCTGAATAGATTTGCTTTCATATATTGTCGAACCATCCGGGGAAAAAAAAAGGTCTGCTGTATCTGTCTTCTATAAAAACTATTATTGTATTATTTATAATTTGAAGTATTGTGTTATTTCTAATATTCTGGCATACTTAAGATGTAGGATTTGACTTTCTACCTGTTAGCCTAGTTGTGAAAGTGCATTTGAGACCTGTGCACCAATTGAGAAAACCTGGTTTGAAAATCATAAGTTGAAATTTTTACTTTCATCTGGGCTCAAATATCCATCCCAAGCACCAATGAAAGATATACAGTTACT
This sequence comes from Sepioteuthis lessoniana, assembly GCA_963585895.1. Taxonomy (NCBI): domain Eukaryota; kingdom Metazoa; phylum Mollusca; class Cephalopoda; order Myopsida; family Loliginidae; genus Sepioteuthis; species Sepioteuthis lessoniana. Next base: position 12,217,417 of record OY757920.1, on the reverse strand, counting down.
TTATCTACTAAAACTAAACAGACCCGAACTAATGACTATATATATATAAATATATATATATATATTTTTTTTTTTTTCCTGAATAATTTTAATCAATAAAATGTAAATTTATGCAAATTTTATTTGGTTGAGTAGATTTTTTAATCAATAAAATGTAGTTTGCTCTACCCTCTTTGTTCAGATTCATCCGAATGATCCAGAAAGGTGAAACCTAGGTAGATTTCGTCTGAACCATTAGATACTTATATATATATATATATATATATATATATATATATAATAATGATAATAAATATATATATATATATATATATATATATAATAATGATGATAAATAAATATATATTATATATATATTTAATCCATGGAAAATATTGTTCTGCAACCTAAGGTTTCATGAAGTTTATAACAACATTCATCAGGCAGTTAAGAAGATGAAATGAAATTGAAAATTGAAAATGCGACAAAATACAGACAAAAATCGAAAATACGACAAAATGCAGACAAAAAGCCGTTAAGATTTCATTTATGTGTGGTTTTAAGTATGTGTGTATATGGGTGTGGGTGTGTGTGTGGATGCGTGTTTTTAAGTTAAGTCAAGCCAGGAACGTAAAGCGTTGGTTATAGCGGATTTGGGTCACTCTCTATATTATATTGCACTTGGTTTGGCACATAACCACATAGTGATTTACTGACAACCAACACTCTCATAATACAATATATATATATATATATATATACATATGCACCCCACCAGCAAAAATTGTGGAATCAACACATTTAAAAGGATGTTTTTTAATTTTTTTTTATTTAGCAGTAAATAAAATAATAACAGATAAGACATAAAATATTTTTTTAAAGCTGAATGCTCTTGCTTCATAGAATATTCCTTTGACAAATTAGATTAAGTTACATAATTCTTTTTCTCCAAGCCATGCAGAGGAAAATATTATGGAATAACTCGATGTAAAATGTGGATAAAATAAAACTCTAATAAGAATTATATCAAGAGAAGAATTTTCATTTGACTACCTCATTCACTGCATTTATAGTTACCTTTGAATTGCCAGGAAAGTTTGCACCTTACTACTGGAGAGTGTCCAAGAAATACGACTCATGAGGATTTACAATTCTTCCTCTTTTCTCATTTCTTTTCAGATGAGTATCATACGCTTTTCTCAAAAAGAAAATTGAACAATGTAATTTTATTAAATTGAGGATTCCTTTGGTTCTGATATAAAACTAAGGATTTTGAATGATGATACTCCTTTCTTTATTAAGGAGTCTGCAATTTGAGTATCAGCTGGTATTCAAGAGATCTCTGCAATTTCTTTTCTGTTGATAGTTTCTCTTAAAATCACCCTCTCAGTGAGAAGTCTCTTATCTAAAATTTGTGTTGATGAATATACTGAATCATAGACACAAGAATTATCTGTTTTGCATATAATTTTAATATTCTTATTTTTATCTATTATTTGCTGGTTCCAATCATAGTTTTCTGCAAAATTGGCAAACTAACTTGTTCCAATAGTACTTTTCTATAAAATAGGCAGGCTTCTGATATGACAAACATGGCTGATGTTTCAGCCACCAGAGTACTTTTGACAACTCTTTGGATTGCCAAGCAATGGACACATATTTATTGTTACTTCCTACCCCAAAGAGTCTATAACCTCCTAGGGATATCCCATCTGTTACATTAGCAAAAGAAGCATTTTTGTATGCAACGATTTTTAAATCTAGAATATCTTTCTGGAATTTTTATTTTTTTTTTGCTTTCATAACTATTCTGTTGACTTATTTTATGTTTTTTTTTTGTTTTAGTATGGAGCTTAATAACTTAGATTAAGTTATTGGTTTGGTTTTATGGCATATCAACCTTATTTAGATCAAGTCTGGTTTGGGTGGCTCGCCAGTTAAGTTGACCGATAATTTGCTTGGTTTTAGTTGTAAGCCCAGTGTTACTTGTATCCACATGTGAAGCATTTTGTGATGCTGCCTTCTGGTTTAAGTGGGTTTAAGTTTTTTATGATGAATGATAGTCAACAAAAGTGGTACTTACCAAACAAAATGTAACTCTTAATTTCTTAAAACATTCAAGATCCGAGCTGAAGATATAGGACTTTACACTCCTATAAATTATTTTGGGCAGTATGCCACTTGTTCCCACAAAGATGGCGGACGCTCAATGTTCAGTCTCGGGAAACCATTGGCCAGGAGGACCACGTGATATGCTTACAACTACGTCGGCGCGCGTAAATTCAAGTCCTGCGTCTTGAGCCACTTACAAGACGGTATTTTCTATAAATACGCCGTCTTAAAACACACACTTTCTCTTTCACGAATTTTCTTTGTTGCAGCAACACCTTCTCTTTGACTAAATTTCTCCGCAGCAGCAACACCATGCCTCGCAGACATTCATATACAAGAACTATGAGACGCTTTCCCGTCTCTAAAAAACTGCCTGTTTCAAACCATAGAAAAAGGACATTTTAAATTTGCAATTCTTTTTGTAGTTTAGTTGTGTTACATACACACACACACACACACGAGCTCACACACATATAGACACTATTATTCTGTTAGAAGATTTAGTAATATTTTTATGTATTAATGTAAGTTTTGTTATTATAGAATATAAATTTGTTTTTGTTCGTTCGCCTTGTTTTAAATGTTCATTTTGTCCGCGCCGTTTCACAACCATTATTTGTTTCATATCTTTTACTTATTTGTTGCATATCTTCACTCATTTATTTCACTGGCCTTATTCATTCACTATCTTTATCCATGTGCTTGTATTATGCCCTATTCAAAACCTTATTTTACCTTAATTCTAAACTTCAACATTAAACCTGTGGGGAAAGTCGAGGTCCATTCTACAACAAAGAATATCTTGTTCAAATGTGGGCTTTCTTTTCTATAATAATTATGAATGAATTTTATACTTAATTTTTGAAGAGTAAATAAATATATTATCTTTAGGATTGTTACAAATGCTATCTATCTATCTAGTTTCTTGAATCTATGTATTTTTATATAAATATTTTAATTTTTTTGGACATTTTTTTCTATAGGGAAAATGTACTGTCATTTTATGACAGAACAATGTAATAATATTCATATTCTATTTTATACCTTGTGTTTTGTGAGATGGCATTTATTGTACTGTCATTTTATGACAGAACAATGTAATAATATTCATATTCTATTTTATACCTTGTGTTTTGTGAGATGGCATTTATTGTACTGTCATTTTATGACAGAACAATGTAATAATATTCATATTCTATTTTATACCTTGTGTTTTGTGAGATGGCATTTATTGTACTGTCATTTTATGACAGAACAATGTAATAATATTCATATTCTATTTTATACCTTGTGTTTTATGAGATGGCATTTATTGTACTGTCATTTTATGACAGAACAATGTAATAATATTCATATTCTATTTTATACCTTGTGTTTTGTGAGATGGCATTTATTGTACTGTCATTTTATGACAGAACAATGTAATAATATTCATATTCTATTTTATACCTTGTGTTTTGTGAGATGGCATTTATTGTACTGTCATTTTATGACAGAACAATGTAATAATATTCATATTCTATTTTATACCTTGTGTTTTGTGAGATGGCATTTATTGTACTGTCATTTTATGACAGAACAATGTAATAATATTCATATTCTATTTTATACCTTGTGTTTTGTGAGATGGCATTTATTGTACTGTCATTTTATGACAGAACAATGTAATAATATTCATATTCTATTTTATACCTTGTGTTTTGTGAGATGGCATTTATTGTACTGTCATTTTATGACAGAACAATGTAATAATATTCATATTCTATTTTATACCTTGTGTTTTGTGAGATGGCATTTATTGTACTGTCATTTTATGACAGAACAATGTAATAATATTCATATTCTATTTTATACCGTGTGTTTTGTGAGATGGCATTTATTGTACTGTCATTTTATGACAGAACAATGTCATAATATTCATATTCTATTTTATACCTTGTGTTTTGTGAGATGGCATTTATTGTACTGTCATTTTATGACAGAACAATGTCATAATATTCATATTCTATTTTATACCTTGTGTTTTGTGAGATGGCATTTCTTTCAGACTATGAATAAATTGTGGTGGTTGATTTACTTTCAAATTTTCACTCAAGAAAAGTTTCATCTCTTTTCAAAGAAATTTTACAATGAATGAAAATATTCTGTATAAGTTTTGTGAGCTGCTATTAAAGGAAACTATTTTTATAAGGTCTGATTTGGTTGCTTTGTTTAATGGCATATCAACCTTTGTGGGTAATTTAATACCAAAGCTATCCTTCTAGAAGAACATTAGCAGTACTATTTAATACATAGCCAGTATATAGCTGTACTATTTATAATAATACATATTTGTCCCGAGGGTATTAGTCAGAGAATTGAGCTATTACATCATAGGAACTCCTTATTTTAGAAGGTGGCTATTTAGATAAAACAATTTAATACTTAGTTTCTGAATAGTAAATAAATATATTATCTTTAGGATTGTTACAAACACTATCTATCTACTTAGTAGATTCTTCTCTCTCTCTGTCTCTCTCTCTCTGTCTCTTTCTATTCACACCAATCTATTCACATGTATCCCAAACTGATTATATCCATCTCTGTCTATTCATCTCTCTCAATGTATATCTATCTATCTATCTATCTATATACTTAGTCTATTCCTTTCTCTCTCTCTCTCTCTCTCTCTCTCTCTCTCTCTCTACACCTATCTGTTCACATCTATCCCAAACTGATTATATCCATCTCTGTCTATTCATCTCTCTCAACGTATATCTATCTCTGTTCACACCACTCAATATCTATCTATCTATCTATCTATCTATCTATCTATCCCAGTCTATTCATATCTATCTCAGTCTATTCATACCTATCTTAGTCTGATTGTATCTGTCTACAGGGCATATTCAAAAAGTATCGAGACTGAAGCTCTATTTACCAAGTCAGAAATTAACAATGAATGAAACATTAATTTTCTTAAAAATTATTCAGTTGATATTCAATTCTCTTTATCCAATGAGTTTTTTATTGGTTGAAGCTCCCTTGAAACTCATCTTTTGATACAGTGTGAACCTATGCTGTAATGTTTTTTTAAATATCTTCTATACCCTTAAATTTTTTTATCGAGATGAATTTTTAATCAAGAAAATAAAAAAAAACTAGCACAGATCTTGGTTTGGTGAGTATGGAGGCGTTTTTTGAGCGTGATCTTGTGTTATGCCAAAAACTGCTAATTAGAAGTATTGAGACAGCTGGTAAAAATGTATTGAGATTTGGCACTGCTTTGTCTAGACTTTGAGACAATAGTCCAGATGTCTTGACATCATCCCTTTATTATATAAGCTGCTCAGCTGTGCACATGTCTAGACATCTAGACATCATCCCTTTATTATATCAGTTGCTCAGCTGTCCACACGTCTCATCTAGACAGTTATCTAGACATCTAGACATTATCCTTTCATTATATGTTGCTCGGCTGAACATATGTCTTCATTCATATTGTAAATTTAAAAAATGAAAAAATTCAGTCTCAGTATTTTATCACATCTTATGTCTGTATATTTATTTATACATATGTATGTGTGTGCGTGTATGGGACTGTAACACTAACCCAGCAATAATGACACATCATAACAAAAATTTTACTAGAGCAATACACCTAAAATACTTCTATAGAATAAAGCAGTTTCCAGTTAAATTTGCAACAGAATAATAATTTAGTAGGTCTTCATACTGAACATCATTTTTTGATCATTCAAATTCACAATACAACAGAGGAAATTATGAAATTGTCATTAGAACCCTTCAACTTCTTCCTAAATGAAAGGAAAAGTTGCTAACCTTAGTTAAGGGTGACCTGAAGGTTTCCTTTTCAATAGCTACTAAGCCAAGGTGTAGAGGAAGGCCCTACTCCATTCCCTGAATTGCTCCACTTTACCCTTAATCTGTACCTTATAATGTTGAGTGTTAAGCAAGGTGGCATCAAGTACCATTTTTTTGAGTCTTTGGTATGACTTGACCTGGGATTGAAACCCAGTCTCCCAGACCATTGGTAAACATTAGGCCCATGAGAAGCATTAATATCGTCATATAAACCTAATACGTTCATGAATCATCTTCTTTTTAATATTTAAAGTTCAAATCATTAAATTCACAGGGGAACACATTTTTAGTAAATTTGATTTGGTTTGGTTTGTTGGGTTTTATGGCATAACACCAAATCCATTTTTATGTAAATAATCTGTTCTATTTAAAACAATTCAGTTTTGTATAAGTACACAGTTTAATTGTCAAAAACATTTCTATTTCAAACTATTCAAGCAGTTATATATAACAATTCAGTTTAGTATAAGTACAGTTTCAATGTTAAAAGTTGTTCAATTTAAAACAATTCAGTTTAGCATAAGCATGCAGTTTAAATGTAAGTACAGTTCAATTGTAAAAAACATTTCTATTTCGAGCTATTCAGTTTAGTTAAGCAATTCTAATTCAGCTAATTCAGTTTAGTAAAAGTACAGATTTTGTTTATGCACAGTTACATGTCAGAACAATTCTAAGTTAAACAATTCAGTTTAGTGTAAGTACAGTTTCAATGTCAAAAAACAGTTCTATTTGAAATAATTCAGTTTAGTGCAAGCATGCAGTTCAAAATGTAAGCATGGTTCAATTGTCAAAAACATTTCTATTTCAAGATATTCAGTTTAGCATAAGTATGCCGTTAGTTCTATTTAACTCATAGATAGGGCCCTACCAGGTACTACCATGCCGGGCCAGAGTGGACCTGGGAAGCAATGGCAATGAAGGGGTACTCCATATTCCCCAAGGACCCAGCATTGCTGGAACCTCACCACCAGATTGTTTAGTGTCATATCCAGGACACTCGTTAGGGAGTCTTACCTCTCAGCAGAGGTGCAGTCAGTGTATTCTACAGCCCCAGCCGACTGGGCAAAGTAAATTGCATTGGATATTTTAACTGATTCTGAAGGATTTAGGTACTGATTTCAAATCTGAAATTAGTTTTTCTCTACAAGCTCTAGTTTGTATGCAATTTGAGGTTAATGAAATTGTACATATGTGAACTTGCATAAACCATGTATAAGCATTTTAACATCCACACACATATATATATATATATATATATATAGCTTCTAATATTTTGATAATTCTTCTTTTGTTTCAGTTCAAACATGGCTTCCAGAATGAGACATCATTGCAGAAACAAGCCTGATGCCTTCTGCTACATATGTGGATGCTAAACACTCAATCGTCAGAGACGTAACATATCCTTGTTCATTAAACGTGCCTACAAGGCATATTTTGAAGTTCATCTTAGTGAACAAGACAAGCAAAGGGCTCCTCATGTTGTGTGCCACAATTGTGAGGAAATGTTTAGAGACTGGACCCAAGGAAAACGCAAAGGTCTGCTTTTTGGAGTTCCAATGATTTGGTGCGAACCCAACAACCATTTAACTGACTGTTATTTCTGCAGGGTAAACACAACGGGTGTTGGGAAGAAAAACCGACATAAGATTACGTATCCGAACATTCCCTCAGCTATTCGGCCTGTTTTGCATACTGAAGAAGTTCCTGTTCCAGTTTTCAAAGGCTTGCCTTCATTAGATGATAAAGACATAGCACATGATACAAGCGAGCAAGCCAGTTGTGACAGTGAATTGTCAGAAAAGTGTTCACAATCGAAGGACTATTCTTCAGACACTGAAACTTTCCCCGTCCACAAGCCTCTTCCCCAGGCTGAACTGAATGATTTAGTGCGGGATTTAGGTCTTTCAAAGAAAGCAGCAGAGTTTTTGGCATCAAGATTACAAGGCAGAAATCTTGTTGATCACTCTGTTAAAGTATCATATTTCAGAAAGCGTGAGCAGCTTTTTCTGACCATCTTTTCAAAAGACAGACAGTTTGTTTACTGCCATGAAATCCCAGGGCTTCTCAAAGAACTGGGTGTACCTTACTATAGTCCCACTAAATGGAGACTCTTTTTAGACAGTTCAAAACTCAGTCTAAAGTGTGTTATTTTACATAGTGGCAATGTTTATGGAGCAGTACCTGTCGGTCACTCAGTGCATTTGCGGGAAGACTATGATGATATGAGAATGGTCATGGACTTATTAAAGTATCATGAGCACAATTGGATCATTTGTGTAGACTTAAAGATGGTCAACTTTCTTCTTGGACAACAGAAAGGTTTCACCAAGTTTCCATATTTCCTCTGTATGTGGGACAGCCGAGCATGAGACAGACATTGGGTCCAGAAGGACTTGCCTATTCGTGACACCATTGAAGCAGGTGTGCCAAATATCATACAAGACCCAATTGTAAACAGAGATAAGATCATCTTTCCTCCTCTTCACATCATATTAGGTTTGATGAAGCAATTTGTCAAGGCACTGGAAACCGAAGGTGAATGTTTTCAACACATCATCACAGCTTTATCAGGGTTATCATTTGAGAAGATCAGAGCAGGTGTGTTTGATGGCCCACAGATTCGAACCCTAATTCATGATGATCAGTTTGTTGCTAAGATGACCACTTTAGAAAGGGCAGCAGGGTTATCCTTTGTGGCAGTCAATACAATTTGAAAACAATAAGGCAGTGAACTTGTGAATAGAATGCTCCTCGCTTTTTGTGATCTCGGGTGCAACATGAGCATCAAGCTTCATTTTTTGAACAGCCACTTTGATCAGTTCCCTGACAACCTGGGGCTGTGAGTGATGAACAAGGAGAACAATTCTGCCAAGACCTAAAGATCATGGAAGAACACTACCAAGAGCACTGGGACAAAAGTATGATTGCTGACTACTGCTGGAGCATTAAACGAAATTGCCCAGATGAAGTGTACAAACACCAAGGTTATAAATGCAAATTCCTGCCTGAATAAAATACACAAAGAAATTGATAAGCTTCTATCAGCTGTGGTGATGTTCTGAAGGATGCTAATCTAACTTTGGGATAGATGTTCTGTTAATATTCTGTTTCTTTTGCCTTAACAAATGTACAGAAATGACTTTCATATCGTTTTAAGATTCAAGTGAACAAAAGAATTGTGGCTGATATTGCAATTTCCTATAATAACGAAAATTTAAAAAAATAGATAAAAATGTCAAATTGTATAAAATCTGTTGCTTGTAGACAAAAACCGACTTCAGATTTGAAATCAGCACACTCAAATTGACAATAGAAAAGTCTTTTTTTAAAAGCCACAAAATGAGTGTTCCCCAGTGATGTCATAGGAATCATTTTTAATATAATTTCATAAAAAAGAAAACAAAAAACAAAACAAAAAAAACAAAACAATAAAACCAACAGACCCAATTGTTAATATTTGTTTTAATGATGAATTGCCTACTTGAGCTGTGTTATAATTTACTTTCACACACACAAAAAAGAAACAAAGAGAAAAATAGGGTAAAATCTTAAAGGAGCTTAATATACTCAGCTCAAAATATAGCACACTTTTTATTTATTTTTTATCTCTGTACCACCACAAAATTAACTTCTATGAACCTTATAACATGAAACCCAATTATACTGGAATCATGATTTTTCATTTTCATAAAAAGGGGGCTTATCTATGGGACACTAAAAAGAAAATTTATATCAAAAATTGTTTTTGAATATGTATTGTAGAAGTTTGTCAAATATGACATAAAGTGGCCTTTTAGCATTAAAAAGGTTAGAAATTAAAAACATAGGGTAAAATTATGATTAACACGGAAAACTTCATCTTCTCTTGCAAAAGTGAATGTCAAGTAAATTAACACTCTTCATAAATTTATTGACTGTCTCAAGAAGATGTCAGTGAAGTAAAGAAAGCAAAAAACAACAACAATTTTAAAATTATTTTTTGTATTTAAGAAAACAAACTTTTCTAATTACAAAAAGAAAAAAAAAAAGAAAAAAAAAAGAAAAAGTAAATAAAAAAGCACCAATGACTGAAATGAAATACTTTGGACTCATGCTTGATATAATTCAAAACTTTTCTGTTTAAAATCTGTAAGGAACAGATTTTAAACAGACAAAATGGTTTGATGGAATAATTCTGATATCTATTTTAGCAAGATTCTATGAATACTGTTATAATCTTTGTGATTGGTAAGGCAAAAGAAGTGAGAATATGGGAATATATTTGATTGAAAATGTTTAACCATATTTACCAACCCCTCCGCTCGGGCAGGATATGACACAAGGTCCGTTTTTAAGCGGAGTTTAACATGTGAATTCAGAGTTTTCCTTCTCGGAGACTAGTTGCCTAACCAAGGCTGAAGAAAGCAGTCTGTCCTACTATTTACCCATAGCTGGAGGGAGAATAATTGGATTCATACCTTTCCCACCGGTATTAGTGCTATATGAAATGCAATCAGCCTCGTCCAGGATTTGAACTTGTGTTGCTGTGTCCATTTTCTACGATGATAACCATTACACCACGGGCACCTCCAATTGAAAATGTTTAACAGTTTGATTGTAATATATTTTACTTGTATTTTTTTGATGAAACATTGGAATTTTGTTATGGGAATCATATTATTAGCCCCAATTTCTCTTCTAAACACAAATCCACTGGATTTTAACTTCACGTTGCATTTAAGGTTCAATGGCATTTGTATCTTTTAATTCCCACAGAAGCTAGATGGCAATTACACAAGAATGTTGCGAGCAATCTTGAACAAGTCCTGGCGGTAACACCCCACAAGGCACCAACTATACGGCCACCTGCCTCCCATCACGAAAACTATCCAAGTTAGATTGAACCAGACATGCAGGACACTGCTGGAGAAGCAAGGACAAGCTCATAAGTGATGTACTCCTATGGACCCCCACATATGGCTGAGCAAAAGCAGAATGACCAGCTCGAACATACATACAGCAGCTATGTGAGGATACGGGATGTAGCCCTGAAGACCTGCCAGAGACGATGAATGATAGGGAGAAGTGGTGAGATGATGATGAGTGCTGTTCATGTAGCGTCTATTTTGTGATTATAAAACCTTTATTTTGTTCCAATTGGAATCCTGTCTGATATTTGTTCATTTTTCTACAGTTGCTAAATATACAAAATTTTCAGTTAGGTATTTTCTTATAAAGTGATGTGGACCCAGTTTGGGACCACGAAAAGACAACTCGGAACATGGTATAGGTTTAAAGATATATTGAAGTAACAAGATTCAGAGAAAAGTGGTGGTGTAAGCTAGGCTTACTTGTCAGTCGAATATCGGTAGTGTATCCAAACTCTTTGAGAGTACTTGGCTCTCAATTAATATAGAATTTGGAAGAGTCCATAAATGGGTAGGTAATGGTCCCATAACATAAAGTTTGAATTGACAAGGATATATTATGAGGGTAGCAGAGGTTTTAGCTTTATATTGTTGCAGAGGAATCTTCGAGGTAACAGCAATGAAAGGTTGATGCTGAAATGAATTATAAATAATATAGGGTGTCTCAATATAAATGGGACCCACATGACTGTTAATATAGAGTGTCTCAATATAAATGGGCCCCATGTGACTGCTAGTAACTCTACTAATAATAATGTTGTGTTCTTTTTTGTTTAAGATTTGAAAAGTAGTATACTATAACAACTATTAATCCTTAATTAAATGCCTTGGATAAAAGAGGGAAAAATATTTTGTGTCACTTCTTATTTGGAGACAAAAATCATTCAAAACTGTCTCAAAATAGATGCAACCTACTAATAGGATAATGGTTTATTACTGAGACAAGAAACTCAAAAAAAGATTACATATCCTGGAAGCTGATATAATAACAATTAAAAAAAACAAACATTGATTTAATGTCACTAGCTTAAAGGATACAGTTTTTACAGGATGTGTTCCAAATGGCCATCCTTGCACTTGTCTCAGTAATAAATCATTATCATATTAATAGGTTGAATCTATTTTAAGACACACTGTACATGCAAACAGAAAAGCAAATAACAGGAGGTTTAATTGAATGTATGTTACCTTTTTTAATTTTGGTAATAATCTACAAAATATGTTTTTGTGTGAGTATTAATTTTTGTATGTGTACAGTGAACATAAATGTTTTTAGTTTCTTTTTTCATTGCTTACTTGCATGTCAATCAAGAATTCTTTTGAGGATTAAACCTGGTAATTGTTAAGAAATTCAAGACTGATATTTTTGGTTCAGCCTGGAGTATCTAACCTCTGTCTTCTTTAACTACTGGACTGCTACTGTAACACTATCATAGTGTTACAAGTTGATTGGCGATATTAAATTTAAATACTTAGGACTAATTGGGATAATTTGTTGAAGATTTGTTATAGTCTTTTGGTAAGGTAGTGTAGAAAAATATAATAATAATAATGGATTCGCACCTGGTGACCCCATGCACTAGAATGGGTTAAGTTGACAAGGACACCAAGATTGTTAACTGCAAAGGTCGAATTGGCCAATATGGGTTTTGATTGACAGGATAGAAAAACAAAATTTTATTTCAATTTCTAATGTCAGTCGAGTGCAAATCTATGGAAAATTACGGTTTAAATCCTGGTCACGGCACCAGCTGTGGACTTATAAGTGCATGTTGTGCTGTGAGCCACTTATAGATCAAAGTTTCTGGTGGATCTGCTTGTCCGGATTTCCATGTCCACGTTGTTTGTTCGACCCACTGGTAAAGTTAGCTGTCTTCTAACCCAGGCAGAAGCAAGGGAAGTCTGAATCAGTTCTTTCCCCACTTTCCCATGGGTCAAACAACACAATGTCGACACGGAAATCCAGACAAGCAGATCCACTTGAAAGTTTGATCTATAAGTGGCTCGCAGTGCAACATGCACTTATAGGTCCCCATACTGAATAGGAAAGGTTTTAAGAGTCACTAGCTTTTGGTGGTAAAATTATTTTTGGAAATAATGACACACCTATTTTTGGAAATAATGACACACCTGTCTATTTTTCTTTTTGATGAAACATTTATGCCAGGCACTATTACAGAGTACATTTGCTTTGGCAGAGTGGTTTGATTTTATGGCATATCAACTATTGTAGGTTATCTAATGCCAAATCTTCTTTATACATATATATTAGATATATATGATTTGGTTTTGTTTGGTTTTATGGCATATCAACCATTTTTGGTTATTTAATTCCAAATCCTCTTTATATATTTATATTAAATATATATGATTTGGTTTGGTTGAGTTTTATGGCATATCAACCATTGTAGGTTATTTAATGCCAAATTCTCTTTATATATTTATATTAAATATATATAATTTAGTTTCATTGGGTTTTATGGCATATCAACCATTGTAGGTTATTTAATGCCAAATCCTTTTTAGTCATAAATATCAAATATATGATTTTTAAACACATTTTGTTAATAAAATTTTTAAACAAACCTGAGCTCATTTTTTTGCATACAGTTAAATGGTTTCACTTTTTTCTATCTAATACAAATAATTGTATTAACTATTAATCATTTGTTTGCACACAGTTAAATGTTTTCAAGTATTGCTATTTAGCACTAACAATTTGATTAAACATCATCCGTTTACACACAGTTAAATGATCAAACAGTTCTATTTCAAACAATTTAGTTTAGCATGTCAACAAAATTAAATGGTTCCAAGTATTACTATGTATCACTAATAATTCAATTAAACATCAGTCATTTGTTTATACACAGTTAAATGTAAAGACAATTCTATTTCTTACAATTCAGTTTATCATGTCATTTGCTTGCATACAGTTTAAATGTCAATCAGTTCTCTGAGCCATAGATAGTACCCTTTCAGGTGCATCCACTCTGGGGAAGAGTGGACCTGAGAGTGATGGCAATGAAGGAGTACTTCACATTCCCTGAAGCTCCAGCATTACTGGAGTCTCAGCATCTCATTGTTTACTGTTGTATCCAAGACACTCATTAGGGGAGTCTTACCCTTTGTAGAGATGCACTCAGTGTATTCTGCGGCCCCAATCGGTTGGGCCACCAGGACACTTGTTGGGGTAGTCTTACCCGTCTGCAAAGAGGCAGTCAGTATATTCTGCAGCCCCAATCAGCTAGGCCACCAGGACACTTGTTGGGGTAGTCTTACCCGTCTGCAAAGATGCAGTCAGTTTATTCTGCAGCCCCAGTCGGATGGGCCAGGCAGAGTTGTAGAAATGATAACAGACAAATAAATAAGTCAATAACATGGAAGAATATATTCATAAGCAGCAATTATGGATGGGAAATTAAGCTAAAAAGTCTGATTAAGAAAATGCAACAAGAAGCAAAAGCAATCAAAGGAAAAACACAGAAGGATATACTGGTATGAAAAGACCAAAACAAAACAGCTGATAAATTTGACAATACAATTTGAAGAGATAAACCAAAAGATATTGATGAAAGAAAGGAAACTCAAAAGATGCTCAGACAGAGTCAAGCAATACAAACAAAACAGGATGTTCCAAAACAATGAAAGAAAATTCTGCCAACAAGTAGGTGGAAAATGCATGTGGACAAATCAACTATGAAATGCCAAGGAAAAAATGCAATTTTAGAGTGAAATATGCGAAGAGAAAGAGCATTACACAAAGGCCAAATGGATAAATAACATGAAAAAAGAATTACAAGGACTTGACGAAGGCCTTGTAGTGAACATATATATCTGGAATCGCTCAGAGCAATACCCAAAATTTATCATTTTTGCTTTGAATGAAACATTTTGACTTGTTCGTTCTGCCACCTTCCACAGTATTGTCTAAAGTTCTGAGGTGAAGTATTGTTATAATTCAATGAATTTAGAATTAAGTTTAATTTGTTTGGATAGAGTTTTGCAATATTCACTTGAGATACAATCGTTTTTTTTTTTAATGTTTATACAAACGACATTTACTAGAAAGTTTAATATTGTCGTTATATTCATTGGTATGATTTCTTAGAAAAGACTTTATTATTGCCATATTTTTCATATCATGTGACACCTTACTATATTCTTTTATCCTGATAGAACCAAATTTGCAATCGTCACAAAAAAATGATAGACTCCATTTCTATGATGTAATAAAAGATTTAATGACAACTTTTTTTAGAACCTCAAAGCATTATAGTAATTTATTAACCCTCGAGAACCTATGCAGCTGCTATTTGTACCACTTCTGATTGTCCAGTCGGCTGGGGCTGTAGAATACACCGACTGCTTCTCTGCAGAGGGGTAAGACCCCCCTAACGAGTGTCCTGGATATGACACTAAACAATCTGATGGTGAGGTTCCAGAAATGCTGGAGCTTTGGGGAATGCGGAGTACCCCTTCATTGCCATCGCTCCCAGGTCCACTCTGGCTCGGAGTGGTAGCGCCTGATGGGGCCCTATCTATGGGTTGGGTGGAACTAACAGCGTTCTTATGCTAGACTGAATTGTTTGAGTAAACTGAATAGCTTGAAATAGAAATGTTTTTGACAATTAAACCGTACTTACATTTAAACTGCGTGCTTATGCTTAACTGAATTATTTGAAATAGAACTGTTTTTCGACATTAAAATTGTATTTACATATAACTTCTTGAATAGTTTGAAATAAATGTTTTTGACAATTAAACTGTATACTTATGCTAAACTGAATTGTTTTAAAAAGAACAGATTATTTACATAAAAATGGATTTGGCGTTAAATAACCTACAAAGGTTGATATGACATAAAACCCACCAAACCAACCAAACCACTTCTGAGCACTATATATATTCAAATGGTCAAGAATTTGGGTTGAGAATCCCTATTTCAGTATCACTTTTGCCTAGTACCAATACAGCTGTTATAAAGGAAGGAACTACATAATCTCTCTTACTTTCTGGGAACGAATTGTTCCCTTTTTCTTTAGTTGACTGGTGAAAGGCCATTTTAGCCGTGGCTACCTCTAACACCAGTTCTTAGTTGAATAATGCTTTTCTTCAAGCTTATCTGACTTCTTCAATTAATTGCTAACTCTCCATATCACTTATTACAAGAGGTAGTGTGAATTTTAGCAGATTATGCATAACAAGTTCATAACAAAATCTTAATATTGTAGCAGAGGAATCTTCTTGGTAACTGTGATGAATTCTAAACAAAAACAATGAGAGCTAGGTGTAATAAGGTAATTAGAACTCTCTAATGCTGGGTTATCCCCCTTTTACTAATCGAAGGACCCACCACTTTTTTACTTGTCACTTCTGTCTTAGCCTAGTAATAAATCACTTATACATATCATTCGTCTTCAAGTCATTACTCTATCTACACAATAGTTATAACATTACACTTGAGTTAAATAGAACGTGTCTTTTTATACATTATTTTGGCAATAGGCAATAATTCACATGGTATATTTTCATATGAGTATTAATTTTTATATGTGTACAGTATACATAAATGTTTTTAGTTTCTTTTTTAATTGCTTACTTATGAGTCAGTCTTGAATTCCTTTGAGAATAAAATCTGGTTATCATTGTGAAAGTTGGGACATATTTTTGGTTCAGCTTGAAGTATCAAATCTTTGACTTTTTGGTTTGGTTTCTTTGTTTAATGGCATATTAACCTTTGTAGGTTATTTAATGCTAAAGCTGTTCTCCTAAAAGAACAGTAGTGGTACTATTTAACCCATAGCTGGGAGGATAAGGGGGTTCATACCTTTCCCAAGGGTATTTGCCTGAAAGTGAATGTAATAGCACGACTAGAGTACAAACTTGCTTACTACGATTCCGCAGTTCATCGCTTTAACCATTACACCATGAGGACACCCCCGAACTTTTGGGATTATTGGATTGTGACTGATTGTTACGGATAGCTGGTATTCAGACCCATTGTCTTTTGGTAGCAAAATAGGGAAAAGTTATTTTTTGGAATTATGACACACAGGGTTTTCTTTCATTTTTCTATTTGATTTCATCAGGTCATGAATCAGAATCTTAGAAACGTAAATTTTATACATAATGACGCTATCAATGAAACAGGAAATTTAGGCACCTTTGGACACTTTTAACAACAAGGCTATATGTAAAGATAAAAAACACACCAAACTATTGATTTTATACATAACATCTACGAGCATGAAATTTTATTTTCCTTCTACTTTTATTTTAGATATAAAATAAAAAGTAGAATCAATTCAAAATTATTTGATATGTGACCTGGTGCTTTTTAAAATGTATTTGCACCCCCTTCAACTTTAAAACCAGGTTATACCCCTGATACTTTTTGAAAAATGAATTATTTTAGATTTGCTTGGATGAGGTCAAAGGAACATAGATTTCATCTTGCTTTTTAACAAATGGCAAATTAGATACAATGGATTGTGTTAGTGCTCAAATGGAAGGAGTTTTAAAATTTATTTTTTATTACTACAATTTGCTAAAAAATAAAAAAAAATGACATTAAAAAGAAATGTATTTAATTGCATGTCTTTCATTTGAGAGGCTGCAGGCATCAAAAATAAATTAAAATTATAAATTCGGAAGATGTCAAAGTTAAAAAGATCTCATTAGATGCAACAACTGAAAGGTCAGAGATGCACAATCGCAGTTCAGAGTCAGCAGTTGGTCAGAACAGAGAGAGATAAAAACTCTGGAGACTTGCTGTTAGTATCCCTAGGGAAGACAACTCCTCTATTAAAATGACAAGTCTCAGGTGAGTAAGTTCATTACTTCAAGTTAAACCTGTAGAGAAAATAGTGCTCATCTTAGTGATTAAGCAGAAAGTCTTCATTGATAGTAAAAGATTAATGGTTGGTTGGTTGGTTTTATGGCATATCAACCTTTGAAGGTTATTCAACGCCAAATCCATTTTTATGCAAATAGTCAGTTCTATTTCAAACAATTCAGTTTAGCATGAGTACACAGTTTAATTGTCAAAAACATTTCTATTTCAACCTATTCAGTTTATTCAAACAGTTCTAATTCAGTTAATTCAGTTTAGTATAAGTATAGGTTTTGTTTACACACAGTTAAATGTCAAAACAGTTCTATATGAAACAATTCAGTTTAGTGTAAGTACAGTTTCAATATCAAAAACAGCTTCATTTCAAACTATTCAGTTAGGTATAAGCATGCAATTTAAATGTAAATACAAGTTAATTGTCAAAAATATTTCTATTTCAAGCTATTCATTTTAGTCAAACAGTTCTAAGTCAAACAATTCAGTTTAGCATAAGTATGCAGTAAGTTCTATTTAACCAATAGATAGAACCCTATCAGGTGCTACCATTCCAGGCCAGAGTGGACCTGGAAGCAATGGCAATGAAGGATTATTCCACATTCCCCAAAGCTCAAACATCACTGGAACCTCACCATCAGATTGTTTAGTGTCATATCCGGGCCACTTGTTGTGGGGGGGGGGGTCTTATCCCTCTGCAGAGGTGCAGTCAGTGTATTCTACAGCCCCAGCCGACTGAGCAAAAAGATTAATAAAATGTTCATTACTAGAAAAAAATGGTTAAAAAAAAACAGACAGAAAAAAATAAGGAAGGTCTTTACTTATTTTTTTCTCCAACAAACTCTCTGAAACTGTTTTAACAGTTAAATACTAGTTACGGAATACATATTACTCTTGGTTAAATATAAAAAGTTTAAACCAAAAGAAAAATAGCAGATTTTTATTTTCTTCTTTACTGATAGAATCCAAGCAAAGCAAAGTAAATTAATTATATTTTTAAAGTTTAAATTAGTTTGGTACATTGGTACAGAACTAAATGCAAGGAAACATCAGGGATTTTAATATACGTGGTGCATTCAATACGTTTCCAAACTTTTTATGAATAGGCATTTAAAATTGTTATAGACTCTTGAAAATTCACTATGTTATTGCTATACGCATTATGAGATGACTGACTAATTTTTATGATTTCAGGTTCAAATGAGCAGCTACAGCAGCAATTGGAATATACCCTACTAAAGCCTGATTGTCACAGATGATGAGTTTCAAAAATGCAATCTGGACATGAGGACACTTTAGAAGAACGATATGCAATAAAATTGTGCTTTAAACTCAGAAAAAATACTACGGAAACGTATGGAATGCTTCAGACTGCTTTTGGAGCATCTTGCATGAATCGAGCATCAGTTTTTGAGTGGCATAAGAGATTCAAGGAGGGCAGGGAGTCTGTGAGGGATGATGAGAGGTGTGGGAGGAGTAAGGAAGTCAGTACACCAGAGTTGATTGGCCAAAGGTTTAGGGTTAGGGTTAGGGTTACTATGTTGAGGTTTTAAGAGAGTTCAGGAAGAGATTCCTAGGGAAGAGGTCAGCACTCTTCAAATCGGGTCAGTGGCATTTCCACCAGGACAATGCACCAGTTCACAACTCCATCGTTGTCACAGACTATTTGACCAAGATGGGCATCAAGACAGTTGCTCTGCCTCCCTTCAGTCCAGACCTTGCTCCCTGTGACTTTTCCTTATTCCCTAAGCTCAGAGGCTGTCATTATGAGACAATTTAGGAGATGAAAGAGGCTGTGATGAAGGTCATTGACACGCTCACACAAGAGGACTTCCATGCGGCCTTCCAGAAGTTGTTGGAATGGTACAACAAGTACATTGCAGCCGGAGGAGATTACTTTGAAGGGGACTAGAGTTTCACGCGTGTACTATCAATTAAAGTGCCCATACGGAAAAAGTCTGGAAACTTATTTAATGCGCCTCGTATATAGCAATAATATTTGAGAGCAGTACGTTCTAATAGATATATTTTTACAGCAAAAAGTTATAAATAAAAATGTTTATGCTCAAAAAAAAACAAACTTTAATGATTGAGTTCGCAAAATCCTTTAAAATTTGGTTTCTAGCAAATTCCTGAGAAGAAACCAAAACTGATGTCCTCCAAGCAACACCTTTCCACCATTACACAAAAAATTAAAACATCAAATATATGCTGATGTCTAGAATATAAACTGAAGTAATTATTTGTATATAACATGCATATCTAAATTTAGGTTATGAATTACTAAAAAAAAACCCCTCAAAACACATTTTTTGCATATAATAGGCACTGACTTTTTGAAATTTATTGCAGTTAAAATAAACATTTGTTGAACTTTTTCTCCAGTTCTTATAGACTAAAAATAAAAATTCATAAAGTTTATTCATGTTTTGAAACAAAACATTATGCAGTATTTAGAACAAACATATGAATGCATTTATATAAAAATGCAACAAGCTTGTGGCAAAAATAAGTTCACACTATGAGAAACAAAAATTATTAACAAACACACATTCTCATAATTATTGTCTGTTGCAGCATAAAACAAAAGTGTTTGTGTTACACATTAGTTAGGTTGGATCATGAATATAACTTACAGAAAAAGAAACAAAATTATAAACAAACACACATTCTTGTGGCTATTTCTCTGTTGTAGCATAAAACAGAAGTGTTTGTGTTACAGATTAGTTAGGTTGGATCATAAATATAACTTACACAAAAAGAAACAAAATTATAAAGCATCAGTTTTTGAGTGGCATAAGAGATTCAAGGAAGGCAGGGAATCTGTGAGGGATGATGAGAGGTGTGGGAGGAGTAAGGAAGTCAGTACACCAGAGTTGATTGGCTAAAGGGTTAGGGTTACTATGTTGAGGTTTTAAGGGAGTTCAGGAAGAGATTCCTAGGGAAGAGGCCAGCACTCTTCAAATCAGGTCAGTGGCATTTCTACCAGGACAATGCACCAGTCCACAACTCCATCGTTGTCACAGACTATTTGACCAAGATGGGCATCAAGACAGTTGCTCTGCCTCCCTTCAGTCCAGACCTTGCTCCCTGTGACTTTTCCTTATTCCCTAAGCTCAGAGGCTGTCATTATGAGACAATTTAGGAGATGAAAGAGGCTGTGATGAAGGTCATTGACACACTCACACAAGAGGACTTTCAAGAGGCCTTTCAGAAGTTGTTGGAATGGTACAACAAGTGCATTGCAGCTGGAGGAGATTACTTTGAAGGGGACAAGAGTTTTATGTGTGCAATATCAATAAAAGTGCCCATACGAAAAAAGTCTGGAAACTTATTTAATGATCCTCGTATTATCTGTAAGATTTGAACAATAAACTCATGAAAAATAAAACAAAGTCATTATAATAGATATTGTGTTCTATTGGCTTTCAAATTTAGCTTGTAACACTGTTTTTAAAATCTGCTCTTTTGTAATCTTTATAATAAGTGATTGTTAATAGCTTTTATAATTAAATAGCTTTTTTTGTTTAAATGAAGCCATTTTCTACAATAAAAATGGTCATAAACTTGACCTTTTAGATTTCAGCTTGGATAAAGAAATTAACACTGATGAGATTTTGTTGATTGGATATCAAAAAAAGATTCATAAGTTTTAAATTTTATTAAATGTTTACTTTTTGATTTAATTAATTTGTTTATTAGTAGATTTATTTATCTTTACTGAGTGTATTTAAAGAAAATAAAGTTTCATTTTTTGTTAAATATGAATATAAGACAGTTTTTGTGTCAAACAAAAAAGACTGGAATGAAAAAATTGATTTTTCTAAGCTCCATTTGATATTTGTCTTTTCATATTTTCCCAGATATTGAATAAATTAAAATAATAAATAGATAAATAAAAGCAGATAGAAACATACATCTTATTTAGAATATTTGTTTTAGTTATTGATGTAATTTCTTTTTGTTGAAAATCTATTGATGAATTATCAAATATAAATAAATAAAACATTGAAGCAAAAAAAGATTTAAATATCTATAGCGGTTAAGGGAAATTGTTAATTTCCCTAACACTATATTTTTTTTAGGCAACACAAATGAATTACGTAACTTTTCTTTAACAACACAACAACGGAAGTTTTTTTATTTGCAGCTTTGAATATGGTTTGCTTTTGGTGCTGCAAGACTCGTGGAGTTTAGGCTTGTTAATGTTGGAGATGAAATGGCTTAGCGGGATGTTGAGATGGCAGTTTGCTGCTGGACGTGTGAGGGATTGTGTTTAGAGTCACTGTGTAGTTTTGTATCTGGTATTTGGGGAGAGTATGCATTATCTCCATTAATGTGGACAGAGGTGAAATGGGAGCTAGTGTGTCGAGAGCGGAGTTACGCTCGGATCGACATAGCCAATTTTTGGGGTGATGTGAAGTGGTGCCTGTGTGAGGCATGTTGTATGTTTCTAATTTATGTTCAACTGGGATTCCTCGTGAAGAATCCATAAATTAGATGGTTCCCTCGTTGAGTGTCCATGTTGCTGCTGCTGGTGTTGCTGTGTTAAAAGGCATCGCTAAGCAGGGACGACCAGACGAACGTCTGTTCTGGTCGCTGTCTCAAGCCGAAGAGAGTGGGTTTGGCCGCTCACCCGTTTTGCTAGCCGGAAATGAAGGTCCGGGCTGAATAGGATAAGTCATCCTGATTGGGTGAAATTAAGTGTTGAAATAATTTGAGTGCCAAACCAAAATACAAGATTTTCCTCTTCTCTACATATCCAGTTTGGAGATTTTGTTTCTAATTTGTAAAATAAATGAGATTTATTGAAAACTTATAAAACATTTACTCTGCTTTCCAATTTATATTATCCCCCAACCGAAAAAAAATTTGATTTGTAAAAATCATTATGAAAAATTGCTGAAAGTATAAAATAATGAATTCTTAATTCAATTTTTCAGTTTATTTATACTTCTTTTTTTTTTTGCATTGGACAAATTTCTTTTTTTTTTTTGTTTTATTGAAAACACTTACATGTAATTTTTCTCGAAAAAATATTTCAAGAATCATTTGGTGTGTTTATTCACTTAATCAACCTTAATCCTAACCATCTAACGAGATAAATTATGTTATACTCTAAGTTAACTCTCATTATGATTCATACACTCTTTATCATCGTCAAAAAATAGAATGGTTTGTAGGCCATTCAAGGTCACTGTTGTATAGTGGTTCGTACCAGTTGACTTCCAGTATCACAGGAGTATAAAAGGCACCGTGTCTCTTATGCATGGAGAAACAGAAGCAGAAGCAGAAAGAGAAGCAAAGAGATAGCTCTGAAAGATCTCAGTCAGTAGTAAGACCAACTTCGGACGTAACACCAACAGCGTGAGACTTATAATACTAGTCGGACTGTACCATAATTAACTCTATTTCACTGAGTATCTTTTCCTTACCACGATACAACAGTCACTATCTGACTATGGCGGATATAGCATGATAAAGAAATAGCCTTTTTCGACCATTTAGGAGGCACCATAGACTGAACCTATAGAAGCTTTCTTGATGCCATCTAAAACATAAATAACACATTACATTCCATTATAGACTAATTATCATTCTTGCAATCCTCCACTTGTCTTCTATATACTTTTCTTAATCAGTTCAATGGTCATTTCACTAGTACGGATATCCCTGACCCTCTCTCACCACTTCTCCCTATCGGTCATCGCCTCTGGCAGGTCTTCAGGGCTACATCCCGTATCCTCACATAGCTGCTGTATGTATGTTTGAGCTGGTCGTCCTGCTTTTGCTCGGCTATATGTGGGGGTCCATAAGAGTACATTACTTATGAGCTCGTCCTTGCTTCTCCAGCAGTGTTCTGCATGTCTGGTTCGTCTAACTTGGATAGCGTTTTAATAATACTTATGTTCTCATAAGAAAAGGAACTCATTTGTATATTTTTTGTACGTATTTCACCACATTTGTTGATTATTTTGTTGTTTCTAATCATTTCTTCAAACCTATTATATAGCAGGCAATACAATCTTTTCCTTACCACGATACGACAGTCGCTATCTGACTATGGTAGATATAGCATGATAAAGAATTAGGCTTTTTTGACAATTTCAGCTTGGGTAAAGAAATTAACACTGATGAGATTTTGTTGATTGGATATCAAAAAAAGATTCATAAGTTTTAAATTTTATTAAATGTTTACTTTTTGATTTAATTAATTTGTTTATTAGTAGATTTATTTATCTTTACTGAGTGTATTTAAAGAAAATAAAGTTTCATTTTTTGTTAAATATGAATATAAGACAGTTTTTGTGTCAAACAAAAAAGACTTGAATGAAAAAATTGTCAATAGCTTCTCTTCTGCACTCTATCTTCTCTCCTCTCTTGCTAGCCATACATGTATATAAGAAGTATATATGTTATTTTAGGCTTGTCATTCACTAAGTGGATGATAAATTAAAAATCTTATATATACCTGAATTAATATTTTTTCAAAAAACCTGAGCTAATCAAAAAAATAAAAGCAACAAAAAATAAAACTCTAATCTCAAGCTGTTGTCATTTGCTGACCCGACCCCTAACTCTAAGTTAACTCCATAAAACCAACTAAAAGTAATCACAAGTGAAACAAAACAAAATCATTTTCATCATTTTTTACTGATTCAACTTTTTAGAAAAATAATTAAAATGATGAATAGTTTAGCAGTCAATTATGTTCAATTTAGTAAAGCAAAAAAGAATTTGGTTAAGTTTTGACATTAAAATTAGAAGTGAAGTGGTAACATTACAATCTATGATTCAGTAATCTTGAACAAGTTTTTAATGTTCCTTCACAATTAAAATGTGCAACCTTTTTGTCTGCTATTACTTTTTGTTCTAAAACAATTCAGAGAACTCCTACAAGTAATGAGACTGGTAATATAAAAAAATTTGTAATCAACTTAATTACAAATCAACTTTATACTCTTGAAAATAATTCTCTGAAGAAGTCCATATATACCACCCCCTCCACTCGGGCAGGATATGACACAAGGTCAATTTTTAAGCAGAGTTTAACAGGTTTGAATTCAGAGATTTCCTTCTCCTAGACTAGTTGCCTCACCAAGGCTGAAGATCCTAGTCTGCCCTACTATTTACCCATAGCTGGAGGGAGAATAATATGGATTCATACCTTTCCCAAGGGTATTAGTGCTATGTTAAATACCATCAGTCTCGTTCAGGATTTGAACTTGTGTCGCCGTGTCCATTTCCTATGACGATATCCATAACACCACGGGCACATCCTGAAGAAGTTACTTACTTTTAAAACAAGAGTGAAAGTTTTCAACTGGTATTGCCTTCATCAGATTCTTCATGACTTGTTGAATATTCTCAACCATTATCAAATGATGAAGATGCTGCAGGGTTCTGATTTTTGCTGTTTGAAATAGTCACAAAGATGTGGATCCGGGTAGTAAGGAGGTTGTGGTAGTTTAGGAATATCCTTTTTGACCTAAAACTAGTTAAAAAGAGTGTGTCAAAAAAGTAATAAGACTGATTTTTTAATTTTTCCATTTGGCAACTCTGATTGAAAACTAGCAATCCTTTTCACTATCAAACATTGATTCAGATAAATTCCTTTAAAAAGTAAGATTTTATGATGGTAGTTACATCTGTTAGCGGGCACAGGGTTGTATAGAAGACTAAAAGTTGCCTATGCAGCAAGTCTCCCCCATTCATGACATTGATGTTGTCCAAAGGCCTGTACAGCTTGTCACAATAGAAGTTGCCAAAATGTTGAAACTGAAGTCAACGTTGGCTTATGAACTGAACCCCTGAATTTTGAAATCAGTATTGTAGTTCTCCTAAAGTGGATGCCAACCAAAGCTGGAGAGAATAGTCTGCCCAACTATTTTACCCATTGGTGAAGTTGGAGTAGGGCCGTCAAGAAAAGACTATTTTAGGGCTCCCACCCACAAATTAAAACCAAAGACTGTAATTTTAATTATTTATCTATTTCCCAAAATTATAGAATGATATTCTTTATGGGCCCCCAAATTACTCAAGGGTCCTTGGTTGCTGCCTCTCTTGCCTCACCCTCTGACTGGAGGAAAGAAGAGATGAATTTATGCTTTTTATAAATTTATTAATGCAAAGTGACGGCAAACAGCTGCAACCACTATTTGAACTCTGCTTGATGGTTTTGTTTTTTGTATCAATAACCTTTTCATTACCAGTACTCCCTCGAGAAAAAAGGAAAAAGAAAAAAAGCAAAAAAAGTAAAGCTGTATAGATTAACTTGAAGAATGTTGGAAAATTAACCATTGAAATTAATTAAAAAGAGTCTTAAAAAAATTGGTAGCATTATTATAGCAACTCCTTGACACTTTTTTCTTGTTGAAAATTAAAACACAAATTAGTTTGATATTTGTCGCTGCCTCCCACCAGACAGGACTTGACACAAGGTCAAAAGCCCAAAGGCTGATTAAAGTGGGGATAAAGGGGAGGGGAAGGTCAGGAACGAGACTCAAACCCTACTGGTCTGTGCTGCTCATCGACCCATTAAGTGCAATGTGGCTCTAATGAGGCAAGCAGTTTCACGAATCCAAATTTGGATCCAGGCACGTATGCCGAGTTATAGCTTAAACTAGACAACAAGGTCTAGTGCTATACATAGGGGACAAAGGTTGCAGCTTGCCCACCCGAGGGTGGCCCAATCAAAGTTGGGGGCCTTTCAGCCTCAAATCTGCCATTGTTTGATACCCCATCCAACTAATTTTTGCTGCAAGCTTTTGGCACTTTCGAGTGGATAGTGGATAAGTCTATGCATTTACTCTAAAGACTGTATAAATCTTGCACTGTAAGTTGGCGACTTTAGTTGAAGGTGACTTGAAGGCTCCCTTTTCAATAACTAACTACAACACTGAGATGTAGGGAAGGGTGTTATTCTATTCCCTGTATTGCTTCACTTTACCCTTGATCCTTATCTTATAATGCTGAGTGTTAAGTAAGACAGCATCAAGTACCATTTTTTGAGTCTTTGGTATGACTTAACCTAGGATTGAATCTCGGTCTCCCAGATCATTGGTGAAAATTCTACTCATTAGGCCAATGGCCTATTGGGCATGTATCTAGGGTAAAGTGGAGCAATCCAAGGAAAGGAGTAGCGCCCTGCCCTACACCTTTGTGTAGTAGCTATTGAAAAGGGAACCTTTGGGTCGCCCTTGACTACAGTTGCCAATATTAAAACATTATGTAAGCTATATAAATTCGGACTTTTATCCAATATAAACAATAAGTTGAATAAATGCTAAATTTATACATATTATACATCAGAGATTATTTTTTTCAGAATTTCATAGTCCAAAGTTAGGTGAGAGTATTATCTATGAGTATATTTTACACAAGAATAATTACAATATAAGTAAATCATCTAGGCTATAGCAACATTTCATTTTTATATTTTTGACAATTTTAAACAGCTGCTGTCAAGATTTTCCAAGTGAACAGAATGTCAAAAGAAGGTTGTTAAGTAAATAACCTTGAATCTTTATCAAAGTTCTTTTCATTCACGTTCTTGTAGCTTATCACGTCTTATACAAATTGCTCCAACTAGGCACTAAGTAAGTGTTATTTTCATTCAAAGTCTATAATGACAGGCGGACATTTTCTTGGTGGTATGTAAAAAATAATTGGCTGTCAATATCGATAAGGAGTAGTGAACACACTTAGCTCATGGGATGCAGAATGATGTGAGCAACTTTGTTAGGGATTCTCTGACGTATTTTCCCTGGGTAATTGAAATAATTTCAAGTGTAGGACGAATGGCAGAATACACTGTTTTGTGAGACAAGAACTGAACATAATGAACCAAAAAAGAATAGAGGCAAGAAAGTAGAAGAATTTCTTTTGAGTTTCTCTACTCATACAAGTTTGGTTTGTGCAAAATATCTTTAAGTGTACTACAGAAAATTGATAACGGCAAAAATTTCTTTAAAGAGTAAGTTTATGACTATCAATGAATATGTTACTTGATTTAACCTTGATATAAAATAGATTCAAGTTCATTTATTTTTGTTGGTTAATTTTATTTTAAATTTTGATTATCATTATATTTATTAGATTTAACAATTACAAGGATCATTAAATAAGTTTCCAGACTTTTTCCGTATGGGCACTTTTATTGATAGTATACACATGAAACTCTAGTCTCCTTCAAAGTAATCTCTTCCAGCTGCAATGCACTTGTTGTACCGTTCCAACAACTTCTGGAAGGCCCCATGGAAGTCCTCTTGTGTGAGCGTGTCAATGACCTTCATCACAGCCTCTTTCATCTCTTCAATTGTCTCATAATGATAGCCTCAGAGCTAAGGGAATAACCAAAAGTCACAGGGAGCAAGGTCTGGATGATAGGGAGAGTAAGGAACTGTCTTGATGCCCATCTTGGTCAAATTGTCTGTGACAAGGATGGAGTTGTGGACTGGTGCATTGTCCTGGTGGAAATGCCACTGACCCGATTTGAAGAGTGCTGACCTCTTCCCTAGGAATCTCTTCCTGAACTCCCTTAAAACCTCAACATATTAACCCTAACCCTAACCCTTTGACCAATCAACTCTGGTGTACTGACTTCCTTACTCCTCCCACACCTCTCATCCTCCCTCACAGACTCCTTGCCTTCCTTGAATCTCTTATGCCACTCAAAAACTCGATTCATGCAAGATGCTCCAAAAGCAGTCTGAAGCATTGCATACGTTCCTGTGGCATTTTTTCTAAGTTTAAAACACAATTTTATTGCATATCATTCTTCTAAAGTATTCTCACATCCAGATTGCATTTTTGAAACTCATCATCTGTGACAATCAGGCTTTAGTAGGATGTATTCCAATTGCTGCTGTAGCTGTTCAATTGAACCTGAAATCCTAAAAATTGGTCAGTCATCTCATAAGATGTATAGCAATAACATACTGAATTTTCAAGAGTGTACGACAATTTTAAATGGGTGTACAAAAAAAGTCTGGAAACTTATTGAATACACCACATATTACTGATGTAAACCATGCAGATGATCTAGCACTTCTTGCAAATACACCTACTCAAGCCAATTCTCAGCCACATAGCCTGGAGCAGTCAGCAAGAGGCATTGGTCTCTACATGAACAGAGTTCATGTGTTTTAATCAAGATGATGCAATCTCTGCATTAAATGGTAAGCCCCTGAAATTACTAAACCAGTTCATATACTTTGATAGCAATATCTCATCTGCTGAAAGTGATTTTAACATACACGTAGGTAAAGCGTAGACTACTATTGACAGGTTACCAACTGTATGAAAATCTGATCTCTTTGATCAAAGAAAATTTGAGTTCTCCCTAACTGTAGCTACATCAGGACTGCTGTATGGTTGCACCACTTGGGATTTCATGAAATGCCTGGAGAAAAAGCTAGATAGGAACTACACAAGGATGCCATGTGCTGTTTTGAACAAATCCTGGAAGCAGCACCCTTTAAAACAGCAACTGTATGAACACTTACCTCTCATCTTACAAACCATCCAAGAAAAGTGAGTAAGACAAGCTGGGCACTTCTGGAGAAGTAAGAATGAACTCATAAGTGATGTTCTATAGATTCCAACACGAAGACACAACAGCAAAAACTTACATTTATGTGGACACTAGATACCATCTAAGAACTTATCAAGAGTGATTGCTGATAGGGACAGATGGTGAGACAGAGTCAGAGGAGTGTCTTGATGATGATAATGATGTAGGCTGACTTACAAGTGAACAACAACTTTTTGTGGTAAAAGCTACAAATTTTATTAATTTTTTATTTTATTTTATTTAATGTTGGAATAATAAAGAATCAGTATAACTGTACAAATCGCATTTTTCTACACTTGGTTGGAAATTAATGAAATTTGATTGAAGTCGGCTATGAAAATAATAAAATTCAGGCTTACGTATGGTTGGTTGTTTGGGTTTTATGGCATATCAACCTTTGTAAGTTATTTAACGCCAAATCTATTTTTATGTAAATAAGCAGTTCTATTTCAAACAATTCAGTTTTGCATAAGCATGCAGTTTAAATGTAAGTATTGTTTAATTGTGAATAACATTTCTATTTCAAGCTATTCAGTTTAGTCAAACAGTACTAATTCAGCTAATTAAGTTGAATATAAGTACAGATTTTGTTTACACACTGTTAAATGTCAAAACAGTTCTATATTAAACTAATCAGTTTAGTGTAAGTAGTTTCAATGTCAAAAAACAGTTCCATTTCAAATAATTCCGTTTAGCATAAGCATGCAGTTTAAATGTAAGTACAGTTTAATTGTCAAAAACATTTCTATTTCAAGCTATTCAATTTAGTCAAACAATTCAGTTTAGCATAAGTATACCATTAGTTCTATTTAACCCATAGATAAGGCCCTATCAGGTGCTACCACTCCAGGCCAGAGTGGGAGCAATGGTAATGAATGGGTACTCCGCATTCCCCAAAGCCCCAGCATTGCTGGAACCTTACCATCAGATTGTTTAGTTTTCATATCTAAGACACTCATTGGTGGTGGGGGTCTTACCCATCTGCAGAGGTGCAGTCAGTGTATTCTACAGCCCCAGCCAACTGGGCAAAGACTTACTTATGATGGAAAAACAAAAACAAGTTTTAAAACTTTATGAAAATGATGTCAACAAATTCAAGTTGAAAAACTGGCAAATAACTCAATTGGAGCATAATCAAGTGACTATAATTTTTACAGAAACATTTTGGCAAACATCACAACAGAAAAACAAAAACAAAAAAAAAAAAACTACTTGATTTTTTTTGTGAGTTTCCAAATCCTTTAGTTTCTGGAGACCAAATTGGCCAATTTGATTTATTTTCAGCTACAAAATTCGGCAAAGACCGATAAATTTTCTTGCATTTCTTTTAACTATGATATTCTTTTCTATATCATCTTGAGTATGACATTCTTTTTCTATATTCATTTTCTTTGAGTATGGCATTCATTTCTTTATTCATTTCTTTTGAGTATAACTTTCTTTTCTATATGCATTTTTTTGAGCATGACTTTCTTTTCTATATTAATTTCTTTAGCCAGTGGTTTTCTTTTCTATTTTCATATTTTTTAGTATGACATTCTTTTTCTATATTCATTTTCTTTGAATATGACATTCATTTCTTTATTCATTTCTTTTGAGTATGACTTTCTTTTCTATATGCATTTCTTTTGAGTATGACTTTCTTTTCTATATGCATTTCTTTTGAGCATAACTTTCTTTTCTATATTAATTTCTTTAGCAAGTGGCTTTCTTTTCTATTTTCATTTTTTGAGTATGGCATACTTTTTAACATTCATGTTTTTTGGTATATGATTCTTTTTCTTTATACATTTCTTCTATGTATGAAAGTATTTATCTGTTATCCCACCATGTCAGAAAATGGCACAAGGCCGTTTTATAGAGGGGGCCTCGTGCAAATCAAGACATGCATAGCATGTGCAAAAGTTGACCTCATCAGCATTCCCTTTTTGGGGTGCCTCAGGCACCAGGCCATAAACTTAGTCCCACAAGCAGGCAAAGACCTGGGGAGATGGCCTCCTGAGGCCAAGTTGTAGTAGGAGAAATATAACCACCTAACACGAATACCAGGCCACTGGTTTAACCGGAATTCTTGTCTAAAGACCAGAAAGGGCCAAATTCTTTTCTATATTCGTTTCTTTTAAGTATAATATTCTTTTCTATATTCAATTCATTGCATTATTTTAAACAAAGTAGCAGTGATAGTTGTGAATTAAATAAGAAGCTATAGTGATTCTATTTATTACAAGAGGTAATTACTGTTTCACAGTGGATTTGAATTGGTGAATTAGGGGTTAATGACAAAATGAAATATAGGCTGTTTTTTTTTATAGACAAGCAAGTAGCTTCAATTTTTTCAATATTAGTTTCGTATTTTTGCAGGTATAATTTTTATGAAGCTGAAAAGATTATAAATGCTGTCAAAAACTTCTTGAAAGTGTCTCTGCAATTTAAGAACAGTTGACAGAAAAATTTTGAAAGGATTTTTTTTCTGCAGATTTTTTTTATCTAATTGTAATGTTAACGTGAATGCGATAAAATTTAAAAGACATTTTGGAAATGGGTTAATGGGACTGAACCTTGATTGAAAAATTATCCCTAATGATTTTGTTTAATTTTTCATGATTATTTTCTTGGTTGCTAGAAAGAAGAACAATAGTGCTAAAACTCTTATAAAAGGCATTTCCGTAATGTGACAATAATTGAACATTGAATGGAAAATTTATAATGTTAAGAGAAAGGATTGTTGCAGAATATGAGTCTGTGTCTAGGCTGCTGTTTTGGCATAATTTGTTAAAGAGGCTTCAAAAACCTGTCAGGATCCTTATAGAGTATCCGGAAGTATTCTGCCTTCTTGAGGAAGCACTTCACATGAAATTCAATCTTTTTAGAAAAAGATAAAGCATAGTCCAAAAAATAGAATTAAATTAGATTTTCAAAAAAATGATTGAATGAAATATCAAATGCTAAGTAAGGGGGGCCATCCTTGTTGATTTTGAGAGAAAATATTTAAAAAAAAAAAAATGAAGAAATAAAAGAAGAAAGGTAAATTGAAAACAAAATTTGAAAGTTAATTCCCTGCATACTGATGAAAATATTTTCTTTTCAGAAATAAAATTTGCACAGAAATGGAAGTGACCTTTGATATGTTGGATGAATCCTTTTGAAATCTTTTCTAGGAAACCAAAAATAAAATTAAGGACAAAAATAAATCAGACAAATTGTTTTAGAAAGAAATTTCTGGAAGAATAAATTTTTTTTTTTCAAAATATTAGCAAGATGTTTATAAAACATGACTTAACTGATGTGGATAAACTTATATGGGTGAAAGATGTTATTCTGGAAAATATATGAAGAATGCTTCTCACTGAGCAACCAATACTTCTGGCCTTGTGCCACAACAAAGCTGAGCTTAGTAAATAACTACATTAGGAATGCTCCAAAAGTGATGCCTCTTATTTATTTCCACAGAACAGATACAGAGAATACAATAATACCATTGGATAGAGCAAGTTTTCAGCTACAAAACACTATTTTTTCATATAGTAACCAACATTGGCTATTCATTTTCACTAGCAATGAATGAGTCAGCATGCTGTTAAAAATCTGCAAAATCAGTGAAGATGATCTATTTATACACTGCAGTTGATTAATTGATTTTAACAGGATGTCAATCTGTATAGGGTTATTTTATGCCAAGTGGTTAGGAAATCATGTTCACTGTACATTTATATCTACATTTTTTTGTGCAGTTGTTTCTTAAGAGTTTTTTTTTTCACACAGTCCTATCGAATACAAAAAGTTTTAAAACAGATCAATTTGAGCCATAAATGGGAATCTTGGTCTAAGTGAACCTGAGAGTAATGGAATTGAAGGAGTACTCCGCAATCTCAAGATCTCTAGAAGTGAAGCTTGACTGTCCTAACAAAACACTCATTTTTTGAAGAGGTCTTACTTTTTTGCAATGGAGTACGGACAGCATATTCAAAGTCCTGCTAAGAGAGTGGTTTTGCACAGTAGTGATAAATATTATCTCTATAGTCCATTTTTCATATCATGGATGAATCAACCAAAAGGTTCTTCATTTTGTGTTGAATATGGTTAAATGGAGACAATAATAAAAGAATTGAGCTCATACCTCTTAATGAAACTAGCTCCTTTAGCAATGTTGTATAACCACATACATATACAAATATATGCGGAAACATAATCACTGTAATGATGACTTCAATAATGAACGAATACACTTCTTTATAAAAATATATCTCTCACACTTAATTCTCAAAAAGTTGATGTTGGTTGTGTGTGAGAGATGAGTTGGAGACAGTGGACGGACTGCTATATTGACCCAAGTTCACCTCACGACCATAGCAGCACTTCTTCCTCATTTTTGTTTGGGTTGCTCAACCGTGGGTCACTGAGGGCCCAAGCCCTCTGTCTGGAGCTGGTTCTCACTCCGCTGGCATCTTGTCTCCGACTGACTTGATCTGCCTGGCACCTGGTTATATTATTGTTTAATGCCCACCTGCTTCCGCTGTTCTTCTGCTTATTTATACAGGTACATCTCTTGATTGATGGCTCGGTCGAGGGTCAGTATACATCAGCAACTAAGCTTTGAGAGCCATCGGCTTACAGAAGCTCAAATTTAAACCTATAACTCATCCTGTAGAAAAACACTTGTCAAAATTAATAATAAATAGGGCTGACAATAAAAATAACCAGTTTTATCTTACTCAAAAAATATCAACTGTTTGGTCTCCAGCTGTGTGCTATCCTTAGCTAAAGTGTTTCAATTCTTTTGATCTTGGAATCAAAGATTTTATTTTGTGATGATGTGCTAAAGTGAGCAAGTGTTACTTCAAATTGAACCTCGGATCTCATGACACCTAGTATTAAACTATTTCTTGGTTTAATTTGTCTGTGAAATTAGAAGGAAAGCGTCTCAGGCGAGCAATCAGTGATGAAGACTTTTTAAATGAAATTCCATGATATCAGCTAGACTCTCTGGTGGAAGCTTTAATCAGGTTAATATATATAATGGAAGACAAGCAAAGTGCATAAACATTCCACAGTGAAAACTCAGGCAAAATAAATTCAATTCACTCAATTTTTGTTCAAAGAAACTGATTGTCTAAAATGAAAAATCACTAATGCAAAACGGTTGGCTAATTATGCTGAAGACATTCAAATGATTCCTTTAAGAAGAAAACATTTTTATATATTGCATTTTTCATCTCATAATGAAGACCCTCTCTAATGGCTAACTGATAATCTAATCAGCTGATACCATCTGTTAATGGCTCTAACTGCCATTGCCGTTATTGTCAAGGTATTAACCCTTTCCACATATAAACCCAATATTTCAGGCTGAAAAATCATCATCATCATCATGTCATACTGCTGGTACAGATTTCCCTGACTCTCTCTTGCCACTTGACTCTATCGTCCATCCCTTCTGGTAGGTCTTCTAGGCTACGTCCTGTGTCTGCACAGAACTGCTGTAGATAAGTTCTAGCTAGGTGTCCAATACTTAATCATCTGTCTGAAGGGGTCCAGTGGAGAATGTTGCTTATAAGTTCATCTTTATTTCTCCAGTAGGGTCCTGCATGTCTTGTTTGTTAGACTTGGATGGTTTTAAAGATGGGAGGCAGGTGGCCATAACTTTACTCAAAATTTTAAGCCTGATATTTTGGATGATTTATTTTAATGGGATGTCAGCTCATCTGGGGTTATTCTATGCCCAGAAGTTAAGGAATTGCATTCATCATTTTTGTGTAGCTGTCTCTTAAAGTTTTTTCTTAATGTATGATCCTATCAAATATGAACAACTTTTAAATAAATTTATTTAACCCTTAGATGGCCTCCTAATAGTTACAATCGTTGGGTCAGAGTAGAACTGGGAGTAATGGCAATGAAGGTGTACTCCACCATCCCCAGATCTTTATAAGTGGAGCCTCACCATACGATGATGTTCAATGTCATATTCAGAATACCTGCTTTTGTTTGAGGGTAGTAGTCTTACCCTTCTGCAAAGGAATATAGGCACTGTATTGTAGGACCTGCGGACAGAACAAAATATTTTGGACTATATGTCATTTTACAATACACTATGAATCCATTGACAAAGAAAAGAAGCAGAAGGTACCCCGCAAAAACAATTACCGATGCCAACTACGCCGATGACATAGTGATACTGGCAAATACGCTCAACAAAGCTGAAACACTACTGCATAGTTTGGAACGAGCCGCCGCAGTCACTTGCTTCCATGTCAATGAACACAAAACTGAATATATGTGCTTTAATCAAGCAGGTGACATTTCCATACTAGACGGAACCTCTCTGAAACTGGTAGACAAATTCACCCACCTAGGAAGCAGTGACTCATCAACCGAACAAGACATCGACACGCGGCTAACAAAGGAATGGACAGCTATCGATAAGCTATCGATCATATAGAAATCAAACCTAACCGATAAAATGAAACGCAGTTTCTTCCAGGCAGCAGTCCTGTCGAAACTGCTGTATGGATGCACCACTTGGACGCTAACAAAACGGCTGGAGAAGCTAGACGGCAATTACCCAAGAATATTGAGAGCAATATTGAACAAGTCCTGGTGGCAACACCCCACAAAGCACCAACTATACGGCCACCTGCCTCCCATCACGAAAACTATCCAAGCTAGACAAACCAGACATGCAGGACACTGCTGGAGAAGCAGAGACGAGCTCATAAGTGATGTACTCCTATGGACCCCCACATATGGCTGAGCAAAAGCAGGATGACCAGCTCGAACATACATACAGCAGCTATGTGAGGATACGGGATGTAGCCCTGAAGACTGACCAGAGGCGATGAATGATAGGGAGGAGTGGCGAGAGAGGGTCAGGGATATCCATGCTAGCGGCACGACATTATGATGATGATGATGAACCCAATATTTTAGACTGAGCTCTATCATTCTATACATATAAGAGAGTGCTCTAAAAATGTGGCC
Organism: Sepioteuthis lessoniana; assembly: GCA_963585895.1. Taxonomy (NCBI): domain Eukaryota; kingdom Metazoa; phylum Mollusca; class Cephalopoda; order Myopsida; family Loliginidae; genus Sepioteuthis; species Sepioteuthis lessoniana. The sequence continues at coordinate 12,181,155 of OY757920.1, read as the reverse complement.
TTGTATCATAGTTTATGTAGATAGACAAATATCTGCACAGCAAATGCATTGGAAATTAGGGATTTTATTATTGTTAAATAAGTAAAGATTTTGCAATCTTTCATGAAATTCATATCAAAAAGTTTTATTCAGTGTTTTTATCTGTTTAGGAATCATTCAAACATTTCTCCTTTCCTGAATTCAGGGTTAAAAAAACTTATTGATCCTCTACACCATAATTAGGTAATTCTGTTGAGATAAAAATCAAGCAAACTAAATGTCAACCTAAAGATATACATATTCTAAACATGAATACTTTGCCTAGTCGGTTGGGGCTGTAGAATACACCGACTGCTTCTTTGCAGAGGGATAAGACCCCGCAACGAGTGTCCTAGATATGACACTAAATAATCTGATGGTGAGGTTCCAGTAATGCTGGAGCTCTGGGGAATACGGAATACTCCTTCATTGCCATTGCTCCCAGGTCCACTCTGGCCCAGAGTGGTAGCACCTGATAGGGCCCTATCTATGGGTTAAATAGAACAAACAGCATACTTATACTAAACTGAATTGTTTGAGTAAACTGAGTAGCTTGGGATAGAAATGTTTTTGACAATTAAACCCTACTTACATTTAAACTGCGTGCTTATGCTTAACTGAATTATTTGAAATAGAACTGTTTTTTGACATTAAAACTGCATTTACACTTAACTGAATTGTTACATATAACTGCTTGAATAGTTTGAAATAGAAATATTTTTGACTATTAAACTGAGTACTCATGCTAAACTGAATTATTTTAAATAGAACAGATTATTTACATAAAAATGGATTTGGCGTGAAATAACCTACAAAGGTTGATATGCCATAAAACCCAACAAACCAAACCAAACTAAACCAAACCTAAGCTTAATTGTTATATATAACTGCTTGAATAAACCAAATAGTTTGAAATAGAACTGTTTTTCGGCATTAAAATTGTATTTACACTTAACTGAATTGTTACATATAACTGCTTGAATAGTTTGAAACAGAAATGTTTTTCAGCATTAAAATTGTATTCACACTTAACTGAATTGTTACATATAACTGCTTGAATAGTTTGAAACAGAAATGTTTTAGACAATTAAACTGTGTACTTATGCTAAACTGAATTGTTTTAAATAGTACTGATTATTTACATAAAAATGGATTTGGGATTAAATAACCTACAAAGGTTGATATGCCATAAAACCCAACAAACCAAACCAAATCAAAACATGAATACTGAAGCCAAACAGTAAAAAAAAAATGTAAATGTTTCTTCTACAACAGAAATGTATATATAAAAATGCAGTATAGATTTATTATTTCTTAAGAGCAAAGATAAAAATATCAGATAGAAGATAGAAGCTTAAACATATAAAAATATACTAAATAGTTTAATTCTTCACTGAGTTGAAAACCCTGAAAATACATTGAGTTTAGCAATTGTGTTTGGTAGTACATTTCTCTTCTGATGAAGCTTTTGGAATTGTTAGATCTAAATTTAGTTGCAATGGCCTGTCTTATATTGTATTTGCTTTGTTCATTTTGAGCTTGGCACGTCTATCCTGGGATTGGGATCTTCTGCAAGTTCTGACTTCTCTGTCGTTCTGTAGCTGTGTTTCAGGTATTCAATATGTCTTGTTCAAGTATCTTGTCTGGAAGTAAAGAAAATCTTTAACATTTTTTGGTCTGTAGCAAGATACATTATCATCAAGAAAACATTTTTTTAATCATAATCAAGCCAATTTTTTAGAGATGGGACGAAAAAAGTATCCAAATCTTCAATATAGATTTATGCATTGACAATTTGGAGAGTAATGATAACCCTCTCACCAAGTTTGATTGGGTTTTATGGCATATCAACCAATGTAGGTTATTTAATGCCAAATCCTCTTTATACATATATATTAAATATATATGATTTGGTCTGGTTGAGTTTTATGGCATATCAACCATTCAATGCCAAATCCTCTTTATACATATATATTTAATATATATTAATTGCCAAATCCTTTATATATATATATATATATATATATATATATATATATATACATTCAATGCTAAATTATCTTTATACATATATATTTAATATATATTAAATATATATGATTTGATTTGGTTGAGTTTTATGGCATATCAACCATTGCAGGTTATTTAATGCCAAATCCTCTTTATACATATATATTAAATATATATGATTTGTTTTGGTTGAGTTTTATGGCATACCAACCATTGTAGGTTATTTAATGCCAAATCCTCTTTATACATATATATTAAATATATATGATTTGGTTTGGTTGGGTTTTATAGCATATCAATCATTGTAGGTTATTTAATGCCAAATCCTGTTTACACATATGTTCTTAATATATCTATGATTTGTAAACACATTTTGTAGTTAACCTTCCTAAATGAGCCGAAGCTCTTTTTTGTACAAAGTTAAGTGGTTTCATGTATTGCTACATTAAAGTCACAATTCAACATCAGTCAATTGTTTGCACACAGTTTCTTCTATCTGACCCCTAGGTTGGACCCTAACAGGTGCTATTACTCCGGGACAGACTGAGCAATTGCAATAAAGAGATACTCCACATTCCCTGACTCTCCAAGGCTGGAACCTCATTATCAGATTGTTTAGCGTCAGATTCAGGATACCTGTTGGTGCTGAGCAGGATGTCTCACCCCTCTGCAGAGATGCAGTTTGTGTATTCTACAGCTCCAGCTGACTGTGTTGTCTCTCACCTGGTTCTTTTTCTGAAATACAACTCTTTATTATAAATAGGTAGAAAAATTTACTTGTTTTCTTTTTGCCTTTATCGTCATATGTTTTGTTCAATTGGCATCAGGTAAACTTTCCCGCATCTTTATCTAGACCAATACAAGTTTGTTATTCACCATTGAATATTACTTTCATCTGATTATCCACACTCCTTGGTTGCTCCCCTGTAGCCTGAGGTCTCTTTGTTTTCTTCTGTTTAGATATTAGTGCTGATTTTTATTTGACTTTTCTGTAAGTAAATTTGATTTTGTTCAGCTGATTTCTTACAGTCCTGTTTCTGCCGAAGGCATATTGTTTTGAGTTTTCGGTACTAATGATTTAGCATCTTTCATAGTCTATAATGTTTTCTTTTTATAAACTTCCCATTTCGTTTATACAAGCACAAAATTTTTGACCAGGCAGACTGGTAACAACCAATATATTTTACTACACAGTGGGTTGAAGTTCTTCCTCACTTGTTGGATCCATGTTTTCTTACAATTAACCAAATTCAACAATTCCTTAGAACTTGCAAGAGCTGTCTTTCAACTGTCAAATAATTTGTATATTTAGATTAGTGCTGTTACGTCTTTTGGTGATGTAAATTACAAGATAATTCCATAATTTCTTTCTCAAAATTGAACAATTCAGTAATTCTTTCCTTTACTTGATTTGTAAAAAAAAAATTGCCATTTATTTCATTCAATTTGTTTGAGGTATGTTTCATGAAGCCAGAATGTTCAGTTATTAAACAAAAATTGTTTTGTGTTATGCCTGAAATTTGTTTATCGGATACAAAGTAAAAAATAAGTGAGTAAATATCTTCCAAATGTGGTGATTCCATAATTTCTGCTAGGAGTTGTTAGGAGAATTTGCTCTTGAAAATTCTATAGTGACAAGTTAAAAGTTTACGTTTTAACACAGTAACTTTGGTCCATGTGTAAATACTACAATTACTATGTGATCATTACAATTACAAGGATCATTAAATGAGTTTCCAGACTTTTTTTGTATGGGCACTTTTATTGATAGTACACACATGAAACTCTAGTCCCCTTTGAAGTAATCTCCTCCAGCTGCAATGCACTTGTTGTACTGTTCCAACAACTTCTGGAAGGCCCCATAGGGAATAACCAAAAGTCACAGGGAGCAAGCTCTGGACTATAGGGAGGCTGAGGAACTGTCTTGATGCCCATCTAGCTCAAATAGTCTGTGACAACGATGGAGTTGTGAACTGGTGCATTGTCCTGGTGGAAATGCGACTGACCCGATTTGAAGAGTACTGGCCTCTTCCGATGGAATCTCTTCCTGAACTCCCTTAAAACCTTAACATAGTAACCCTAACCCTAACCCTAAACCTTTGGCCAATCAATTGTGGTGTATTGACTTCCTTACTCCTCCCACACCTCTCATCCTCCCTCACAGACTTCCTGGCTTCCTTGAATCTCTTATGCCACTCGAAAACTGATGCTCAATTCATGCAAGATACCTCCAAAAGCAGTCTGAAGCATTGCATACGTTTCTGTGGCATTTTTTCCAAGTTTAAAACAGAATTTTATTGCATATCGTGCTTCTAAAGTGTCAGATTGCATTTTTGAAATTCACTATCTGTGACAATCTGGCTTTAGTAGGGTTTATTCCAATTGCTACTGTAGCTGTTCATTTGAAGTTGAAATCATAAAAATTGGTCAGTCATCTTATAAGATGTATAGCAATAACATAGTGAATTTTCAAGAGTCTACAACAATTTTAAATGCCTGTACAAAAATGTGTGGAAACTTATTGAATGCACCACATACTATATGATAATCAAAAGTAGTTGAGAAAAATTGAGGAATCCTGGAATTTCAAAGAAAAGAGTATAATTTGGGATACTAAGAATCATTTACAAATATCCAAATTCAAAGCTTTTTGTTGAACTGAGAAAACCTAATCAACTTCTCTTCAATCTGACAACAGACAATAAAAGTTATTTTACAATAACAGAGCTCAATCTAAGAAAAATATTGTATTGAAAATATGTAGTTTCAGAATTAGGAATATAAACAATTTATTAATCTTGAAACACATTGAATAGAACGCTATAAAGTTTAGCATTTTTCATAGAAACTTGGCCAATGTACATATACCGTAATCGTGTACACAGCAAGACATGTATACAGAATTGCCCTGTTGGCTAGAATTGTAGAATACACCGACTGTATCTCTGCAGAGGGGTGAGACCCCCTCCTCAACGAGTGTCCTGATATGACACTAAACTATCCGATGGTGCAGTTCCAGCAATGATGGAGCTTTGGGGAATGTAGACTACCCCTTCATTGCCATCACTCCCAGGTCCACTCTAGCTTGAAGTGGTAGCACCTGATAGGGTCCTATCTATGGGTCAAATAGAACTAAACTGTGTGCTTGTGCTAAACTGAATTGCTTGAAATAGAACTGTTTTGACATTCAAACTGCGTACTTCATTTAAACTGTGTACTTATGCTAAACTGAATTGTTTGAAATAGAACTGTTTTGACATTTAATTATGTGTAAACAAAAACTATACTTATACTAAACTGGATTGTTTAAATTAGAACCGTTTGACTAAACAGAATAGCTTTAAATAGAAATGTTTTTTACAATTGTTATGTATAACTGTTTGAATAAACTGAATAGTTTCAAATAGAAATTGTTTTTGACAATTGAACTGTGTACTCATGCTAGACTCAATTGTTTGAAATAGAACTGTTTATTAGTATAAAAATGTGTTTTGCATTAAATAACTTACAAAGGTTGATATGCCATAAAACCCAAACAAATCAGACCTTGTATAGTGAAAAGAGTAAACACAGAAACATTGGTATACTGAGTCACAAACATTTAGCTTGTGCAATTAAACTATGCAAGCTAAATAAAAAAATAAAACAAAAAAGAAACAAAATTTTATTGCCGGTAGGTAAAATTTGATGAATCATATGTTAGACTGAATGTATTTGACATTAATGAACACCTATCAATAGCAGAGTATTTTAAAATGCTTCACTTACATTCTCAATGATGGATGAGTGAAGCTACATAGCAATTTTGTATCAATATACCATCGCTAGACTACTATTTTTTCATAGTCAGATTAGTATAAAAGTAATACAGAAATTTAATTAGTAATTATAATACTATAACTACCGTTACTCAGTAATCTTGAAGGCAATCAGAAAAGCAATAAATGTAATGTTATATAAAATTCTGATATATATATATATATATATATATATATTTTCTTATTTTCATCATACAACGTGTGAAAGCATGTGCGATACTTTGTCCTCATCAGCTGCCAACCAGGGTGATAACTCAGTTTTGGTAGCTCAAGGCGGTACTGCCACTCCTGGCGCTACGGATTAATATGAAAATAATACAGAAATTTAATTAGTGATTATAATACTATAACTATAGTTACTCAGTAATCTTGAAGGCAATCAGAAAAGCAATAAATGTAATGTTATATAAAATTCTGATATATATATATATATATATACGTATTATATTATAAGAGTGTTGGTCATCAGTAAATCACTATGTGGTTATGTGTCGAACCAAGTGCAATATAATATGGAGAGTGCTCAATATCTATGATAGAGCTATTATAATAATAATGATAATAAATAAATATATATTATATATATATTTGATCTATGGAAAATATTGTTCTGTAACCTAAGGTTTCATGAAGTTTATAACCACATTCATCTGCCAGTTAGGAAGATGGCATTTTCTTAACTGCCTGATATCTGGAAAAAGATTTTTTAAAATCTAAAAACATCCATTCTGCTTGAAAATAATCAACATTATTATTAATCTGGATGTTGCAGGTTCAATCCTGACTGCAGGCAAGTAACAATACAGGAATGCATAACACTTGTACCAAGTTATGGCTAATGGAATCAGAACAGCTGACCCCTGTAGATTCAATAAAGGATGTAGTTCGAAGTTTCGCATAGGTTCCCGAGTTTTGACAAACACCTGAAGAATGCTGGAAGATATATTAGCTGAAACGTAGTGGAAATGACAATAAAGACGTAGACAAAACTTTGTCTCAGAAATTCAAATAACTAATAATCAACCAGTACTGCAATGCCTAGTCAACAGAAAATACACGTCAGAGTTACCTTAGCTAATACGTTAAAGAGCTCAATACACTAAGTAGTGCAAAACTAGAATACCTAAAAGAGCCAGAAACAATCTACCCAGGTTTCACCAAACGGATTTTCAGCATAATTCTGACTAAAGAGGGTTAGCCTAATTGACATTTTATAATTAAAGTGACCACCAGAAAGAATAAAAAATTAGTATAAAAAAACAAAACCCAACATTCTATCTAAACCCAGAAAAGAGAATGAGGACGGATATGCTAATTTTCTATTCTTTCTTACTCAATTGAACAACTTAAAATACTTTTTTGAGTCACATGATAATAATATGAATGACATAATAAGTCACATGGCTCAATCTGGTACCAAATTGCATCGCAAATATTTACTGGCATGGCAGCTTTTTACTTTCAATTTAAATATTTTGTTCAGAAAATTATTTGAGCTTGGAAAGCTTATAATATTTTTCTTCTATATATGACCCAAAAAGAATATAAACATATACAATAGTTCAATAGAATATATCAGACATGTAGATCACTAGCTCATCTGATGAACAAAGATGTGAAACTTGCTTAAAGCTGTGAGTTATTAACCTGCCTTACATTTTTATAATTGATAAAACACACACACACATACACACACACACATAAACGTGTGTGTGTGTATCGTTGAATATGACAAGCCAGAAATGCCTTCTTAACTTTTTATTCATTTTTTTCTTATAAGAGAATCTGTAAGTGGTTCATGTGAGCATAAAAATTTTCTAGAAGTTTCTATTTTATTGTTTTTGATCAATCTTTGGTCATTATCAAGAATAAAAGACATAATATTTTTGTGTTTTGGGAAATGGTTAATTTCTCTAACATTATAAATTATTTGGCAACACAAATGAATAACCGAACTTCTTTTAAACAACACAACAAAGAAAGGTTTATTATCATAGCAGGTATAAAGGAGTGAGAGTGAGAAAGTGTCCCTGGTTAGTATGTTGGTCCTTGGTTTGTAGGAAGTGTGTGAAGCTAGCAGCAGCGTGTTCTTCAGCGATGGGGTTTGAAGTGGAATCAGTAGCAGTGGATGTAAGAGATGTCTGTTTGGGCTGCTGGCTAATTGCTCTCTGTCTGTCCACTCACTACCCAAAAAAGGGACTAGAAAAAATAGTTCTTGAGAGGAAGAAGGAATCAATGTACTCTGCCTGGATTGGTCAATTAGTGGCCGAATCGCTTGGTGGGGGCATTGATTGCTGCTACAATGTATATATGTAAGTTTTTGCTGGTTGTGACACAAAGTCAATTTTTTTTTCAACAAAGTAAAGTTTTCCTTCTCCTAAATTCGTTACCTAACCAAGGTTAGAGAACCCAGTTTACCCTACTATTTAACCACAACTCAGGGCAGAACAGACTGCTTCATCCATTCTATGAGGACATTAATGCAAGTAAAATGCAAACAACCTCATCCAAGATTTGAACTCAGATTGTCGATTCCATTTCCTCTGATGATGACCATCACACTTGGAATGCCTCCATCACCCGTGGACGTGCATCTATGTATGATATTCTTCTTCACTATTTTGTCCTGTTATGTTTTTACACACAAAGAAAATATATAAACTAAAATGAAAAGAGACGAACTTGTGGATGAACAACAAAACAATTAGGCTAATTCCCCACAGACAGAGACATGCATCAAATAACCAGGAACAGTACTGTTTTAACTTTGTGGGCTACAGTCGAACGTCTGACCATCATGTATCATGTCGAACAAAGCTCTTATTGTTCTGGTCCTCACAAATCCCACAATGCACTGTCCCAGGTAGGTAACTCCCTTTCTATCCCTCAGAAGTCTGGTCTCTAATGCATCCGACAAATAGTTCTGATGTATTTAGTTACAATAAGATAAGTTTATTGTATTACTATTTTTTTTGTAATTGTTACTAATTCATAAGTATTTTGTGCCATTAAAATTTTCTCTACCATTCCTCTTGAGAATGACTTTTCAAGTGTCATAGTCTCAGTCAAATATGACAAGTGTCTTAGTTGCTGAGACATTTGGCAGTGAACCTGTATATCTCAAAAAGAAACCAGCATATCTCTTCTGGGTTGACCTGGAGCGTTCAGACATATCCACACTATACATATAGCATACAGCAAGTTGTTATTCATTGAATTTTGCTTAGTCCGACATGCAGGTCTTAGGTTGCTGGCTGTATATGCTTTCGCTAAGTGGTCACCCACCTAAGTACTGAGCAGGCCCATGGCTACTTCACTTCTGTGATCTAGCAGAAAACTGGTGCTTTCACTGTGACTTGACAATAAATCTTTCAATTTCTACATTAAACTAAGTGAGAATTGAACTCACTAACAATGGTTTGATAATTTAGCTTGAAAACCAATACACAGCAGCTTAGATTTGCCATAAGATCAAAAGTTTGGGGCACCTAGTGAATACGTACTGAACTCACTACTCAGTATAAACCCATCTGTGAGACTAGTTTGTTATTGAGGCATCTATGATCATTTGGGTAGGAGAGTTTGAGTACTTACTCAAACTCTCCCACTTTTGTTCTACTTGATCATTAGACTGTAACTTGATCTGCACTCATATGAATTGACTTTATTTGAGAGAATTTTATTAACGATATTCAGTTTCATGAGCACTTATAATTTTTAAAGATTGCTGTTGTTGTCTCTTAATATCTGCTGCGTTCAGCATGGCTCCAATGATGTCATTTGTTTTATTGGTAAATAGGTATCCTTGTTTATTTACTACTGACAAAAGAGTTTTGAGAATAACATTTACTCACCTTGTTTGTCGGCACTCTCTTCTCACAATTGGAATAATTTGATATTATCATATCAAGTATAAAAGTACATGATAGATATTGCAAGGAAAAGAACAGTTTCATAAGAACTTAGTGAGAAGATGCTCTTGGCCATCAATATATGTGAGATCTTGAATACGACAATATAAACAAAAATACCCATCTCATATATATATGTGTGTGTGTGTATATATATATATATATGTGTGTGTGTATGTATACACACAAATGCATATATATATATATATATATATAATGATAATAGTAAAGAAAAGCAATATGTAAATACAATAATATATAATCATTAACTTGGTTTGGTTTCTTTGTTTAATGGCATATAAACCTTTGTGGGTCATTTAATGCCAAAACTATCAGTGTACAAGAACAGTTGTGATACTATTTTAGCTTAGCTAGGGAAGATAAGGGGGTTTCATACTTTTCCGCAGGGTATTAATTTGCAAGAGAACATGATTGCTCGACTGGAGTTTGAACTCACTTTCAGGCCACAGTCAAGTACTTTAACCATTACACCACAGGGAATCCACCTAGTTATTAAATGAACTTTGATCTAAGATTTTCACTGTATAATGTTTGATCGATATGATTTATATTTACTACTGAACTGACAAAGAATGTGATTATGTTGAAAATTGATATGAGGTGCATATGATAAGTTTCCAGACGTTTTTCACATGGGCATTTAAAATTATTGTAGACTCTTGAAAATTCAGTATGTTATTGCTATACATCTTATGAGATGACTGACCAATTTTTATGATTTCAGATTCAAATGAACAGCTACAGCAGTAATTGGAATACACCCTACTAAAACCTGATTGTCACAGCTGGTGAATTTCAAAAATGCAATCTGACACTTTAGAAGAAAAATATACAATAAAATTCTGTTTTAAACTTGGAAAAACTTCAGACTGCTTTTGGAGGTATCTTGCATGAATCGAGCATCAGTTTTTTAGTGGCATAAGAGATTCAAGGAAGGCAGGGAGTCTGTGAGGGATGATGAGAGGTGTGGGAGGAGTAAGGAAGTCAATACACCACAGATGATTGGCCAAAGGGTTAGGGCTAGGGTTACTATGTTAAGGTTTTAAGGGAGTTCAGGAAGAGATTCCATCGGAAGAGGCCAGTACTCTTCAAATCGGGTCAGTGGCATTTCCACCAGGACAATGCACCAGTTCACAATTCCATCCTTGTCACAGACTATTTGACCAAGATGGGCATCAAGACAGTTCCTCAGCCTCCCTATAGTCCAGAGCTTGCTCCCTGTGACTTTTGGTTATTCCCTAAGCTCAGAGGCTGTCGTTATGAGACAATTGAGGAGATAAAAGAGGCTGTGATGAAGGTCATTGACACGCTCACACAAGAGGACTTCCATGGGGCCTTCAAGAAGTTGTTGGAACGGTACAACAAGTGCATTGCAGCCGGAGGAGATTACTTTGAAGAGGACTTGAGTTTCATGTGTGTACTATCAATAAAAGTGCCCATACGAAAAAAGTCTGGAAACTTATAGTATGCACCTCGTATTTGACCTACAAAAATTATTGTTTTTCTTTTATCACGAGGTTGTGAACTTATTCTGTCAGTTGTAGGGAGTCCCAATGGCGTAATAGCTAAAGTGTTAGACTGTGGCCTTGAAGTAAGTGAGTTCAAACTCCAGTGGCATTATTACATTCACTTTTAGACTAATGCCTCTTTGGAAAAGGTATGAAACCCCTTATCCTCCCTCCCAGCTATAGGTTAAAGAGTATTACTGCTGTTTGCCCACCAGGATTGCTTTGGAATTAAATAACCCACAAAAGTTGATATGCCATTAAACAAAGATACAGAACTGAACTGAACTGAACCAAAGTGTCAGTAGGGTCTATGGTCCAGTTGGTTGGGACTGCAGAATACACTGACTGCATCTCTGCAGAGGGGTAAGACTCCCCCAACCTTATTTACCAACCTCTCTGCTTGGGTAGGATATGACATAAGGTCAATTTTTAAGCGGAGTTTAACAGGTTTGAATTCAGAGTTTTCCTTCTCCTAGACTAGTTGCCTCACCAAGGCTGAAGAACTTAGTTTGCCCTACTATTTACCCATAGCTGGAGGGAGAATAATTGGATTAATACCAATTATTAGTGCTATGTGAAATGCAATCATTCTCATCCAGGATTTGAACTCATGTCGCCGTGTCCATTTCCTATGACGATAACCATTACACCACAGTAAGACTCCCCCAATAAGTGTCTTGGGTATGATACTAAACCATCTCAGTCCAGTTGGCTGGGGCTGTAGAATACACTAACTGCATCTCTGCAGAGGGGTTAGACTTCCCCAATGAGTGTCCTGGATATGATACTAAGCAATCTGATGGTGAGGCTCCAGTAATGGAGCTCTGGGGAATGTGGAGTACCTCTTTATTGCCATCACTCCCAGGTCCACTCTAGCTCAGAGTGATAGTACCTAATAGAGTCCTATCTATAGGTCAAATAGAAGTGTTTGAGATTTAAACTGTACTTGAATTGTTTGAAATAGAACTGTTTATGTATAAAAATGAATTTGGAATTAGATAACCTACAATGGTTGATATGCCATAAAACCAAACCCAATCAACCTGTCAGTGTGGTCTAGAATATACCAAATGCATTCAGTGAAAGTGAGTAAGACCCCCATCAAATATGGCATCCAGAGTATGAGACTGGACTGCATTTAGTGGTGAGGTTTCAGTTCTCACTAATTGTCATTGAATAGGGAAGGGTGTTTGGTAAACAGCCATGAGGTGAGAATGGCAGCGAGAGAGAGAGAGAGAGAGAGAGAGAGAGAGAGAAAGTTTGGTTTTATGGCATATCAACCATTATATTATATCAATGCCAAATCCGGTTTATTCATATATAAGAGATGTGTGATTTGTAAGCATAAGTCAACAAAGTAAAATAGTTCCAAGTATTGGTATCACTAACAATTCAATTAAGCATCAATTATTTGTTTACAAACAGTTAATGTAAAAACAGTTCTATTTCAAACAATTCAGTTTAGCATGTCATTTCTTTGCACTCTGAGCCAAAGTGGACCTAGGAGTGTTGACAATGAAGAGGTACTCCATATTCTCCAAAGTCTCAGCATTACTGGAACCTTACCATGAGATTGTTTAGTGTCATATCCAGAACACTCATTGGGGAGTCTTACTCCTCCGCAGAGATGCAGTCTGAATATTCTACAGCCCCAGCTGACTGGGTTGAGATGGTTTAGTGTCATATCCAAGACACTCACTGGGGGAGTCCTACCTTTCGGCAGAGATGCTGTCTGTGAATTTTACAGTCCCAGCTGAGAGAGAGAGAGAGAGAGAGAGAGAAAAAACAAAAATATAAGACAAAAATATAGACTGGAACAAAATATTAGACATGAGATTTTATTGAGGTGGGGGTCTAGATACAGCAGTTAACTTAGAGTTTAAAGAGAAGATACTCTTGGCCATCAGTATAGATATTAAATGTGACAGTATGAACAAAAATACTCACCTATGAGAGTTGATGTTTTTAAATACTGAAAGAGATTTAAAGAAAATATATTTTTGAATTGTTTTTGAATTGTTAACTACTTTCCACTCAGGTGTTTCATTGCCAAATGAAATCTCATTAAAAAAGACTAATGATAAACATATTGCATTTATATGTAAAGAACATGTATGCATCCATGCACTTATATCCATTTATATGTAAAGAGTATGCACATACACACACAGGGAACTCTAAGATCAAAGCAGCAGTTACATCACCACAATTATAACCAGTGATAAATCATAGGTTTGTGGTTATGAGACATAGTAGTGGTTCTCATAGTTGATGTCACCAAAATCACCATAGCAAAAAAAAAAAAAAAAAAATATATATATATCACATTAAGTTTGTAGCAGCATAAAGTCAATATTGATCTTTTTTAGAACACTTTTTATATTCAATGTATATGATCTGCTGTGGTCAAACAGTGAAATGGCAATTTTTATTATGAGGTTTAAAATCTCACAATAAAAATTGGCATTCAGAGAAATGGAAGAACAACTGGGTTGATAAGGCACTTTCCCATACATCAGTCATTCCTGATTTTCAAAAACATGAGTCATTCCCCACCCTGTAATTCACCTGATTGAATACTCAGTGACTTTTTTCTGTTACCCGAGAGAAAATTCTGGCTAAATGCATCGTTTTGATGTAACTGAGGAGACCTGAACAAAATTGCCGTAAATCTGAGAGATGTGTGAAATATCTGGCAAGACATAGGAAACCTTGGGTAATTTAATATATGAACTGATTGATCATTGTTAAAATTCCCTGAATGTTTGGTTATATACATATATATATATGAGTATGTGTATGTGCTTATTAACATATCTTTGTAAAATTAATTTATATACAAATGTATATATATATATGTAGATAAATTGATAACTATGATCCAAGTGGAAGGAGAGATATATTGAGAGGTTGACACTATAGTATTTCGGTTCTACTGAACGATCATCAGGACCATGAGGGGTGATATTAGTGATTTGAAGTCAACGATGGATGTTTTAGAATTATGTAGGTTTTTACCTAAGGCTTCATATGTTTTCTTAATTTATTATTTCATGAAATAATTTGGAAGAGAAATCTAGGAAAAATATATAATTTGTTTTTTATGAAATAGGCAGAAACTTAAAAAAACCTGATAAGAATTTAAAAAATGTTTGTCATGAAATACTTATAAAATTGAATGAACTTATAATTTTTTTGCTTAATTAAGTTTTTAAATAAACTTTCAGTAACAAGGGGAAAGGGAATTATCGTTAATAAAAAAACAAACAAAAGAACACCCACTTATTTTCCAAATAATTTTCCTAAATTTATTGTCTCTTAAATATCAGGAATCAATTATTGTAAATGAATTGAATTTTTTTTTATTTAATCAAACATTTATAATAAGTAAATTTATCAAAAATATTTAGGAAATCATAATTCTTAATATTCTTAGATATACATGTGTGTGTATGTGTGAGTGTGCGTGTGTGTGTGTAATAGATTAACAGGGAGTTAATTTTCTGTTCATCTTAGAAGAATTTTTTAAAAAATTTTGGAAGATCAAAAGAATTATGTATTCTAAGAAAACTCTTGAAGTTAATATTATTTTGTAAAATATTTGAATGAGCTTGTAATTTTAATTAAAAATTTTGAAGAATTTGTAATGTTTTTTCAATGAACTCAATTTTGTTAAGGATGCTAAACAATTCATAATTTGATTAAGATTTTTATGAGGATCTATTATCAAATACAGAGTAAGTGACACTTAGTTTTTCTTGTAAGATAGAAACTATTTCTTTTTGAGAGATGGAAACTGTACTCATCGAAAAATGGGAATGCACTTCCTGTAAAAGTCAAATATATTTCAGGTTTGGGCAATGAGTGAATTTTCTATTCTTATTGCTTTTGATTAAAATAACTACTGCATTGTGAAGACAAGATTATCTGCCATCTTTCCGCAAGCTTCAATTTCTAATTATTTATTTTTCTTTGTTTAATTCAGTTCTACTTCTTTGCAGTTTGAAATTTAAAAAAAAATGCTAGCCAAACTTCATCCTAAAGATTTATTTTTATTTATTTTATTTTAAATAATTAAATTCAAACCAGTTTAAATTAAATAACTGAACTTTTATCATTATCTGCATTAGTTGAACTCTTTTTAACCCAAGGAGATTGCTATTAAATAGTCAGACTAAAAACTTGGAAGTAATGGTTGGTTGGTTGGGTTTTAGTAGGGTTTTTTTAATGCAAATAGTCATTTCTATTTCAAACAATTCAGTTTAGCATGAGTGTAATTATCAAAAACATTTCTATTTCAAATTATTCAGTTTATTCAAACAGTTCTAATTCAGTTGATTTTGTTTACACACAGTTAAATGTCAAAACAGTTCTATATATAACAATTCAGTTTAGTGTAAGTACAGTTTCAATGTCAAAAACAGTTCCATTTCAAACAATTCAGTTTAGCATGAGCATGCAGTTTAAATGTAAGTACAGTTTACTTGTCAAAAACATTTCTATTTCAAGCTATTCAGTTTATTCAAACAGTTCTTATTCAAACAATTTAGTTTAGCATAAGTATGCAGTTAATTCTATTTAACCCATAGATAGGGCCCTATCAAGTGTTACCATTCCAGGTCAGAGTGGACTTGGGAGCAATGGCAATGAAGAAGTTCATATTTCCCAAAGACCCAGCATCCCTGGAACCTCACCATTAGATTGTTTAGTGTCATATGCAGGACACTCATTGTGTGTGTGTGGGGGAGGCTTATCCCTCTGCAGAGGTGCAGTCGGTGGATTCTACAGCATCAGCTGACTGGGCAATGGAAGTAATGAGTATAAATCCAATCTTTTGAGGTGTTAACATCTGGTTATGCTTGGATAAGAGTGTTAGGGTGCAGTAAAGGGAGAAGGTACCTCACATTCAGTACTGCAATTAGTGTGAAGTGAATGGTGATGGTACCTCTCATTCAGTACTGCAATTAGTGTGAGGTGAATAGTGATGGTACCTCACATTCAGTACTGCAAATAGTGTGAAGTGAAAGGTGATGGTACCTCACATTCAGTACTGCAAATAGTGTGAAGTGAATGGTGAAGGTACCTCACATTCAGTACTGCAATTAGTGTGAAGTGAATGGTGATGGTACCTCACATTTAGTACTGCAAATAGTGTGAAGTGAATGGTGATGGTACCTCACATTCAGTACTGCATATAGTGTGAGGTGAATGGTGATGGTACCTCACATTCAGTACTGCAATTAGTGTGAGGTGAATGGTGAAGGCACCTCACATTCAGTACTGTAATTAGTGTGAGGTGAATGGTGATGGTACCTCACATTTAGTACTGCAATGATACAACTCTTCTTTGTATATGAATAACATTCCCTCTCCACACACACAGAAATAATGATTTTAAAGTTTTAAACAAAGATTTTTATGTTGTCTGAATGTCTAAGGTAGTTATTACTATTATTTTATAAGTTGTATAACTTATAAAATAATAGTATGAGACTGGAATGCATTTAGTGGTGAGGTTTCAGTTCTCACTAATTGTCATTGAATAGGGAAGGGTGTTTGGTAAACAGCCATGAGGTGAGAATGGCAGAGAGAGAGAGAGAGAGAGAGAGAGAGAGAGAGAGAGAGAGAGAGAGAGAGTTTGGTTTTATGGCATATCAACCATTATATTATATCAATGCCAAATCCAGTTTATTCATATATAATAGATGTGTGATTTGTAAGCATAAGTCAACAAAGTTAGAAGTACATATTAGTATTCAAACAACTTACATTTATTTCACTTTATCAGTCATTAAATTTTAGTTGTGGACTTTCTAGCAATGATTCCCTTTTATGGATTTTTGTGTAATTCTTATTGTATGACAGGTAAAAAGATCAGATACATAAACCTGAGGGATGTCCTCAGACCATAACACATCTCTGTGAAATGCCACTATTGATGCATTCTGAAAAGATGAACAAATCATTTTGATATATATCATCACTAATATATTCTTTGATTAAAAGGATTTGTACAATAATTTTTTAGCATGGAAAATAGAACTGGCACACTGAGTTCAAATTTGATGCTGTTCCCACTTATTTACTACTTAGAACTTATTAAGTATTTTTTTTTTTTGAAAAAGACATGATTCCTTTCAGTTGAGACCGTAAGGCAGTTTGGGTTCTCTGATCTTGCTAGAAAAAACAGTCAAGGAAAAGGACAACTCAGAATTGAAAATGACCTTGCCAACATGACATGAAACTGTGTGACAGGGTAAGGCTTATTACTCCCCATATTTTACAGACGTTGGTAAATTCTTGAGTGCTGTTGTGGTAGAATTGAGAAAAAGGTTAACGAGATCAATGAGACATATACTTTCTAGCCAATAAATAAGCAGCATTGCCTTTCTGATTTTTCATTTTCAAAAACACTTTGTTTTCTATATCAGTCTATATTTCTGAGATGAGGTATCATGTACATTATTCACATTTTTTTTACTATTGTCCTCATCTTTGTTGCCATGTTTATCACAACGTTTCAGCCATTGTACACTCCGGCCTTCTTCAGGTGGTTGGAATGTTGAACTTAACCCTTTATTTTGCTTACTGGGGTAGACTGTTCTAGTTCCACGAGCCATGTTTAATGGATGTCAGTTATCAGTTATCTCCTGTTAATTTCCCCTCTGAAAGTTCTCCACTGCCTTCACCAGGTATTGAACTCACATGCTTTTGGGTATGGCACTGGATCTAACCAATGCCTTTATCCACTGTGCCATGTGTCCTTGAGGACTTTTATGGCATTTAATGCCACATCCTCTTGATACATATATATAAAATATATAGGATTTGGTTTGGTTGGGTTTTATGGCATATCAACCATTGCAGGTCATTTAATGCCACATCCTCTTGATACATATATATTAAATGTATAGGATTCGGTTTGGTTGGGTTTTATGGCATATCAACCATTGTAGGTTATTTAATGCTAAATCCTCTTTATACATATATATTAAATATATATGATTTGGTTTGGTTGGGTTTTATGGCATATCAACCATTGCAGTTCATTTAATGCCGCATCCTCTTTATACATATATATTAAATATATCTATGATTTGTAAACACATTTTGTTGATGATAATTTTAAATGAGTCTAAGCTCATTCTTTGGCGCACAGTTAAATGGTTCCAAGTATTCCTATGTATCACAAACAATTCAATTAAACATCAGTCATTTGTTTACACACCGTTAAATGATCAAACAGTTCTATTTCTAACAGTTCAGTTTAAACAGTTTTATTTGACCCATAGATAGGACCCCATCAGGTGCTACCACTTCAGGCCAGAGTGGACCTTGGAGCAATGGCATTGAAGGGGTACTCCACATTCCCCAAAGTTGCAGCATTACTAGAGCCTCACCATCAGATTGCTTAGTGTCATTATCAGGACACTCGTTAGGGGAGTCTTACCCCTCTGTAGAGATACAGTCAGTGTATTTTACAGCCCTAGCCGACTGGGCTATGGAAATGTTTGAATGAACTTAATAGATTTGTGCAAAACACTGAACTCCTCCATCTACCAAAAGATGAAAATAGAGAAAATATCCCAAAAGCAGAACTAGAAATCAATTTAAAATGATTTTCAAGCTTTTTCTAAATCAATAACTATTCCCATCATTCCCTATATACAAATAAAAAACTTCCTCCGATCAAGTAAAAACTTTCCAAGTTTCTATCCAGCCAAGAACACATGAAATCACAATATTTTAATTTGCTGATTTGTCTTGTATGGGGTGCTTTTCTCGTTCCTTGTGATAGTCTGTGATTGTTGACAGCAAGTCATTGAAGATTCATGGCAGTTATCTTGTTGGTATTTCAATCACATTCTTTAATTAAAAAAATACAAGACAAAAACAGATTAGTAGTGCCTTCAATCTTAATTCCAGTGTCACACAGATTTGGTCAAGTCAAGACCTGAATTAGCAGAAAAGTGAGAAAAAGAGGGAAGAAAAGGTGATGAAGACAAAATAGAATTGATAAAAAGGGATAAAAAGAGGTAGAATGTGAGAAGTAAGATTTGAAACAGAGTGGTAGAAAAACAAAAGAAAGGGAGAGTGAGAGAGATCGAAAAGCAAAATCAGAGAGAGAGAGAGTGAGAGAGAGAGAGAGATTGGTTGATTCCAACAAAAATTATTTGAAATCACAAATATCTTTTAAAGATAATCTATGCATGGAATTAAAAAAAAAGCCTTGATTTCTCGTTTAAAGAAGCTTGGCCAAGTACTATTTAACTGGTCACTGCTTGAACTACAAAACGTTTCTGCAAAAACTTTTGGAATTTATAATCAGATAATCTTTTGACATCATTTTTAGAGTAAAAATATCTTTAAAGAAAAAAAACAAAATGGTGTGAGAAATTTAAAAAAAAAAAAAAAGAAGAGAATTTTTTGAATGATAAGTAAATAAGTAAGTTGGCGACCGTAGTCGAGGGCGACCCAAAGGCTCCCTTTTTAATAGCTGCTACACTGAGGTGTAGGGGAGGGCACTACTCCTTCCCTCGAATTGCTTCACTTTAACCTTGATACATACCTTATAATGCTGAGTGTTAAGCAAGGAGGTATCAAGTAACATTTTTTAAGTCTTTGGTATGACGTGACCTGGGATTGAACTCAGGTCTCCCGGGACATTGGTAAACACTCTAACAATTACGAAATTATTTTAAATGATAATAATTCATAAAAAATTCTTACAGATGAATGTTGGTGATTAATTTGAGTTTTCTGTACATATATGACTTCGTTCAACTTTTGTAATTAAAAAGAAAACATCTATTTTGATCAGGGTTAATA
This sequence comes from Sepioteuthis lessoniana, assembly GCA_963585895.1. NCBI lineage: Eukaryota > Metazoa > Mollusca > Cephalopoda > Myopsida > Loliginidae > Sepioteuthis > Sepioteuthis lessoniana. The sequence goes on along the minus strand of OY757920.1, from coordinate 12,161,040 downwards.
AGGAAGTGATCATCTGCAGCCGAATCTATTCAGAGAATGAATGATAATTCAAATAATTATTATTACAGGTAATATCTGGTGTTGATTTTTGGTTGGTTGGGTTTTATGGCATATCAACCTTATCAGGTTATTTAATGCAAAATCCATTTTTTCTTTTTTTACAAATAATCAGTTCTATTTCAAACAATTCAGTTTAGCATGAGAACATAGTTTAATTGTCAAAACATTTCTATTTCAACCCATTCAGTTTATTCAAACAGTTCTAATTCAGCTAATTCAGTTTAGTATAAATATAGGTTTTGTTTACACACAGTTAAATGTCAAAACAGTTTTATATATATAACAATTCAGTTTAGTGTAAGTACAGTTTCAATGTCAAAAACAGTTCCATTTCAAACAATTCAGTTTAAATGTAAGTACAGTTTAATTGTCAAAAACATTTCTATTTCAAGCTATTCAGTTTAGTCAAACAGTTCTTATTCAAACAATTCAGTTTAGCATAAGTATGCTGTTAGTTCTATTTAATCCATAGAGAGGGCCCTAACAGGTGCTACCATTCTGGGTCAGAGTGGACCTGGGAGCAATGGCAATGAAAAAAAACATTTCTATTTCAACCTATTCAGTTTGTTCAGACAGTTCTAATTCATCAAATTCATTTTAGTATAAGTATAGATTTTATTTACACACAGTTAAATGTCAAAACAGTTCTATATTAAACAATTCAGTTTAGTGTAAGTACAGTTTCAATGTCTAAAAACAGATCCATTTCAAATAATTCAGTTTAGCATAAGCACACAGTTTAAATGTAAATTTGATTTAGTGGTTGAAAACATTTCTATTTCAAACAATTCAGTTTAGCATAACCATGCAGTTAGTTCTATTTAACCTATAGATAGAGCCCTATCAGGTGCTACCACTCCGGGCCAGAGTGGACCTGGGAGCAATAGCAATGAAGGGGTGCTCTGCATTCCCCAAAGTCCCAGCATCACTGGCACCTCACCATCAGGTCGTTTAGTGTCATATCAGGACGCTCATTGGTGGGGTCTTACCCCTCTGCAAAGCTGCACTCGGTGTATTCTACAGCCCCAGCCAATTGGGCTAAATCTGGTGTTGATGTTTATTTGCCAAAATATCTCATAGAAACTATTACTGATACAGATTACATAGATTATGTATGGCCCAGTCAGTTGACTGACTGCATCTCTGCAGAGAGGAAAGATTCCCCCAATAAGTGTCTTGGATATGACACTAAACAATTTGATGGTAAGACTCCAGTAATGCGGTAACTTTGGGGAATGCGGAGTACCCCTTTATTGCCACTCTGACCTGGAGTGGTAGCACCTGATAGGTTTCTAACTATTGGTTAAATAGAACTAAACTGTGTATGTATGTTATCTGAATTGTTTGAAATAGAACTGTTTTTGACATTTAAACTGTGTACTTCTGCGAAACTGAATTGTTTGAAATAGAACTGTTTTGAAATTTAAATGTGTGTAAACAAAAAAACTGTACTCATTCTAAACTGAATTGTTTGAAACTTTTATCAAAATGACTTAATTTGGTGGTAAATGACCTAAAAGGGTTGATATGCCGTAAAACAAAACCAACCAACCCACCAACCAACCCACCAATCAACCTTTGTAATTAAAAAGAAAACATCTATTTTTATCAGGGTTATTAAGGAAGTGGTCATCTGCGACCTAATCTCTTCAGAAAGTGAATGATAATTTAAATAATTATCATTATAGGTGTTGATGTTTATTTGCTAAATTGACACAAACTATCTACTTCCCCTGGCAAAATGTATGGAATTTGTATACTTAGAGGATGTTCACTTAGTTTATTTTATTCAGGAGTAAAGAAACTTTCTTCAAGAAAGGCAATGTTATATGACCGAAAGAGATCTTTTCTAATTTATTATACACAAAAAATAGTGATTTCAATTAGCGTCCATGAGCGCATTCACCAGATGTTATCAGTGCTAAGGAGACTTTCTTCAAAATGGAAAAAGGAGTTTCTGCACATAGGATAAGTGCATAGCGAAACGTCGATGAAATTTGTCAAAAAATAAAATAATTAAAAGTAATTTTTCAGCCAATCCGTAACCTTCACAGTAAAAAACAAAGAAAACCCAATTTGATCAGATTAAAAGAGAAAAATGATATAAAAGACAAATTTCTCAACAGTCTGCAGACCAGAATTTCATCTGAGAGAGAAAGAGAGAGACAGACAGACAGACAGAGGCGAAACTTGAAACCATGCATCACCCAAATTGACTTTCCATTTGTTTGCAGACAATGAAGTTGTTACAAGTATTGCTATTTAACACTAATTATTCTATTGAACACTATTCATTTATTTGCACACAGTCAAATGGTTCCAAGTATTGTTATGTAACACGAACAATTTGATTTAGGCACATATTTAAAGAGTTTCAAGTATTGCTATTTAACATTAATAATAATTCTGTTCAACAATACTTGTTCATCTGCATACAGTTAAATGGTTCCAAGTATTGTTATGTATCACTAACAATTTAATTAAACATCAGTCCTTTGTTTACACACAGTTAAATGGTCAAACAGTTCTATTTCTCACTATTCAACTGAACCTGAATAATTTGTTAGAGCTTAAATGTCAAAAAGTTCTATTTGACCCATAGATAGGACTCTCTCAGGTGCTACCACTCTGGTCCAGAGTGGACTTGGGAGTAATGGTAATGAAGGAGTACTGCTTATTCCTCAAAGCTCCAAGATTCGAGTCTCACCATTAGATTGTTTAGTGTCTTATCCAGGATACTTGTTTGACAAGGAACTCTTACCCCTCAGCAGAGATGTAGTCAGTGTATTCTACAGCCTCAGCCGACTGATGGTAAGGCTCTAGTAATGCTGGAGCTTTGGGGAATGTGGAATACCCTTTAATTGCCATTGCTCCCAGTCCAATCTGGTCTAGAGTGGTCACACCAGATAGAATCCTATCTATGGGTCGATAGAACTAAACTGTGTATTCATGCTAAACTGAATTGTTTGAAATAGATCTGTTTTTTGACATTGAAATTGTATTCTTATGCTAAATTAAATTGTTTGAAATGAAACTGCTTACATGTATAAAAATGGATTTGGCATTAAATAACCTACAATGGTTGATGTGCCATAAAACTAAACCAAACCAAACCAAACCAATTAACCCCTCTGCCATGGGCAGGATGTGATACAAAGTAAATTTTTGAGTGGAGCAAAGCTGGTTTGAATCCAGAGTTTCCTTCTCCTAGACTAGTTACCAAACCAAAACTGTTTGTACTACTATTCACCCATAGCTAGAGGAAGAACAAATGGATCCAAGCCTTTCCCAAGAGCATTAGTACAAAGTGAAACGCGAACAGCCTTGTCCAAGGTTTGAACTCAGATTGCTAATTCCATTTCTTACAATTATTATTATGCTAAGCATACCTTCTAATAAAAATACGATGGAACTATCCTTCAAAAAACTAAACTTACGTGTATTTACTAAATAGAATATGTCAAATGAAATGAACTACATTTGTAACAGTATGGTTCTCAAATAGATGTTTGTTAAACTATGTCACCAAATAGATGCTTGCACCACCATGATTCTCAGTAGACCCTTGTAGTGCTATAACACTACATAGACATTTGTACGGCTATGATTCTAACTGGTCTATGAGTGTAGCACTACACGAGTATTACTCAGAACTTGTAACCTTGCAGTGAGAAAACGTGACAAATACACAAAACACCATCTTGGTTCACTAATTCAAAAGTTTATTAGTTACTACCCTTCATTTGTAGTTGCTGAAGTGAGAGAAAACTAAGCATGAACTTAGTCAACCACTTTAGACACATGGAGAGAATTAAACTGTCGCAGGACAAGAAAGAAAGACACAGAGCTTGATATCCACTTTTCCGCCCAGGTCATTTTCTGTTGTTGCTCTCACACGTGCCTGTTTGAGGTTCCATCTTCACATCTCTGTGTCTGGGTTCCAACTCTTCTTTTTCCTCTTTTCTATCCTGTGTTCACTCCCATATCTCTTCCGCTTGAGCTTCTTTCAGCCAATCACAGCTAGTGGGCAATTTGCTGTTGATACATTTTTAATTTTTAATTTGGCCGTCTGTTTCTATCCCAACCAAGATTTGGGGAACCTCTTGTTCACTTTACTATCTGTTTCTCCCTTATCATATTTACCAACCCCTCCACTCGGGGAGGATATGACACAAGGTCAATTTTTAAGCAGAGTTTAACAGGTTTGAATTCAGAGTTTTCCTTCTCCGAGACTAGTTGCCTCACCAAGGCTGAAGAAACTATTCTGCCCTACTATTTATCCATAGCTGGAAGAAGAATAATTGGATTCATACCTTTCCCAAGGGTATTAGTGCTATGTGAAATGCAATCAGTCTCGTCCAGGATTTGAACTCATGTTGTCGTGTCCATTTCCTACGACGATAACCATTACACCACGGGCACCTCCACCTGTTTCTCCCTTATAGCTGTCTGTCTGTCTGTCTCTGCGATTCCTATCATCATCTCTCTCTCTCTCTCTTACTGCCTCAAGTTTCTTTCTCATATATGTCCCTCTTTTCCACTGTTTTCTGACTGACCTCTAAATTTAGCTAGGAAACAACTTACTACAAAAACAATCAACCAGAGTCCCCGACTATATTACATTTTTTCAAACAATAACATTTTCAAAAAATAACTTAGTCAAGTTCCAATCTGTAACCTTAAATATTATATTTATCTTTGTATTTTTATAATAAAGATATGGATTGAAATTACTTTTTCTATCATATGTGTGTGTGTGTGTGTGTGTGTGTGTGTGTGAGTGTGCAATGCCGTGTTATTGATAAGGCTGTCTAGGCTGATGTCTAAGGGTCCTCCCAAAAGCAGGGGCCAACCAAAATTGGAACAAAGAAAAATGTGACTAAGAGAGGAGAATGTCAAGGAGCTCAAAGAAGAAACCTACAGGTCCTGCCACAGGTTAATCTGGCGATGTGAGAATGTGCATCGGGCTTAAACTTATCCTGTTACCTGGTTTAGTTGTGTGAGCATGACTCATGTACCATGTCTAGGACAGAGCCCATCCATCTCCAGGCAATATATGCACTCTTTAAAGGGCTTTATCTACTTTAGAGCAAAATCCTCAAGAGCTGCAGCAATTCTGGTTTTGCAGATTTTTATGCCTTTACAGACAGGCTGATCACCACCTCCCTCCGTCCTGATTTGTTTTCTCCTAACTAGTATGGCTGATGCTGAAGGCCTTTAATGAAGCTCTGCTCAGTTGGTGGGGCTTAGAATACGCTGACTCTATCCCCTGTAATCCCTCCCCCCTCAAAAAAAGGAGTGTCTTAGCTATGGCACTAAACAGCATCTGATTGTGAGGTTCTTCTTCTGAAGACTTGGGAAGTGTGGAGTACCTTTTCATTGCCATTACTCTCAGGTCCACTCTGACTCAGAGTGTTAGGATCCCATCTATGGGTCAAATAGATCTGTTTAAAAATCATTTGTATTTAATAGGACCGTACGCAAAAAAGTCTTAAAATAATCTTCGATGGGTTGATATGCCATTGAGATCAATCAATCAGTCAATTTAATGAAGCTTGTAAAGTGCTTTTGCTGGAATGTTTGCTTTGCAGAAGTTCACCATACAAAAAAGTATGTGCTGCATATTACTGTTAAGAGAAGATGCTATCCATAAGTCAACATTCTTACATCAAAGACCAAGTCATGAAATTCCAGACAAGTAAAAGAATGCATCAAGTTTCCAGATTGTTTTTGTAAAGGCATTTAAAATTGTCATAGACTCTTGAAAATTCACTATGTTATTGCTATACATCTTCTGAGATGACTGATCAATTTTTATGATTTCAGATTCAAATGAACAGCTACAGCAGCAATTGAAATACACCCTACTAAAGCCTGATTGTCACAGCTGGTGAATTTCAAAAATGCAATCTGGATTTGAGGACATTTTAGAAGAACGATATGCAATAAAATTCTGTTTTAAACTTGGAAAAAATGCCACAGAAACGTATGGAATGCTTCAGACTGCTTTTTGACCATTTTGCATGAATCAAGCGTCAGTTTTTCAGTGGTATAAGAGATTCAAGGAAGGCACGGAGCCTGTGAGGGATGGTGAGAGGTGTGGCAGGAGTACGGAAGTCAATACACCAGAGTTGTTTGGCCAAAGAGTTAGGGTTAGGGTTAGGGTTACTATGTTGAGGTTTTAAGGGAGTTCAGGAAGAGATTCCATCGAGAGAGGCCAGCACTCTTCAAATCAGGTCAGTGGCATTTCCACCAGGACAATGCACCAGTCCACAACTTCATCCTTGTCACAGACTATTTAACTAAGATGAGCATCAAGACAGTTCCTCAGCCTCCCTATAGTCCAGACCTTGCTCCCTGTGACTTTTGCTTATTCTGTAAGCTCAGTGGCTGTCGTTATGAGACAATTGAGGAGGTGAGAGAGGCTGTGACGAAGGTCATTGACATGCTCACAGAAGAGGACTTCCATGGGGCCTTTCAGAAGTTGCTGGAACGGTACAAGTGCATTGCAGCTGGAGGAGAATCAGTGTTTCATTAACCGAGATTAACATTAACATGTGACTTGCAAAAGCATGGACAGCTATTGATAGGCTATTGGTCATATGGAAGTCAGACCTGACCGATGAAATGAAACGCAGTTTTTTCAAGCAGCGGTCGTGTTGATACTGCTGAATGAATGCACTACATGAACACTAATTAACTAAACATATGGAGAAAAAGCTTGACGGCAACTACACAAGAATGCAGCCAGCAATATTGAGCAAGTCCTGGAGGAGGTACCCCACAAAACAGCAGCTGTACGACCACTTACCACCCATCACGAAAACTATCCATGTTAGAAGAACCAGACATGCGAGACACTGCTGGAAACGTAGAGATGAACTCACGTGACAAATTCCTGTGGAACTCTTCACATGGAAGAGCAAAGGCAGGACGACCAGCTAGAACCTTCATACAACAGCTTTGTGCCGATACAGGATTGAAGACCTACCAGAAGTGATGGACGATAGAGAAGGGTGGCAGGAGAGGGTCAGGGAGATCCATGCTGATGGCACGACATGATTATGATAGTGTAAAATTTCATATAGTGATTGAACAATTAAGTTCTTTAAGTACAACCTTCTAGCCATTTAATGTTATTATGGGAGAGTTATTTTTTAAAAAACTTTTTTCTCTACGAACCATTCTGACATGCAAGGGAAAAGGAATTTATTTAAGGGTAAATTGGATTCATGCCTTTCTTAAGAACATTAGTATAAAGGGGATATATATGGTCTCAGCTGGAATTTAAATTTGTTCTTTTTTTAACAATTCAATTTATCATGAGTCATTTGTTTTCACAGTTTAAATGTCAAACAGTTCTATTTGACACATAGATAAGACCCTATAGATAAGACCCATAGATAAGACCCTGTCAAACAGTTCTATTTGACCCATAGATAAGACCCTATCAAGTGCTACCATTTCAGGCCAGAATGGACCTGGGAGCAATGTCAATGAAGTGGGTACTCAGCATTCCTCAAAGCTCTATCATTACTGGAGCTTCACCATCAGATTGTTTAAAGTCATAAACAAGACATTGGTTGGAGGAGTTTTACCTTTTTGCAGAGATGCAGTCAGTGCATTCTACAGCGTCACCAAAATGGGCTGCCTTTCTTTAATATTTGTCCCAAACAAGAAATATCTTAAGACTAATGACAAATGCCAATTTACTATTAATTATCTAATTTCTTCATATTTGTTAGTCATTTTCATACCAACAGAAATAATGATTTGTGTTAAGTACTACTTCAAAGCTATTACTCCCAGGTCCACTCTGATCCAGAGTGGTAGAACCTGTTAGAGTTCCATCTGTGAGTTAAATAGGTCTCTTTAAAAGTTATCTGCCTTCAATAGGACTGTATGCAAAAAAAAAAAACTGTGAAGCACTAGCTAAAAAAAAATTGAATGCACAATGAACACAATTCCCTAACCTCTAGGCATTAAATAATCCTAGATAGGTTGACAAACAGTAAAATCAATCAATCAATTAATCAATTGATCTTTTTCGACGGGACAAACCTTTTGAAATAATTTTACTTTCTCAAGGAACTCTCTTATAAGAATATAAAGCATGTTCAGGTTAAATTTGACAGTTTGCATAAAAGAAAAACACAATATATATATATATATATATATATATTGTTGTGGACTAGTAAAAGGTCCGGAAGAAAGACACAAACTCGGGATTACGTGAAACAAGTATATTGAACGAAAGTATAAATACAGCATAGGTAAAATAGTGTTGAACGTCAGTCTGAGTGCCAAAGTATTAGGCTGGAGTTAACTCAACCCCAAGATGAATATTCTCCCAGTATTCATAGTAATAGGAAGAGTTCATTACAGTCCATAAGGTAGGTACCATAACACTTAACACTGGGATGAATATTCTCCCAGTATTCATAGTAATAGGAAGAGTTCATTACAGTCCATAAGGTAGGTACCATAACACTTAACACTGGGATGAATATTCTTCCGGTATTCATAGTAATAGGAAGAGTTCATTACAGTCCATAAGGTAGGTACCATAACACTTAACACTGGGATGAATATTCTCCTGGTATTCATAGTAATAGGAAGAGTTCATTACAGTCCATAAGGTAGGTACTATAACACTTAACACTGGGATGAATATTCTTCCGGTATTCATAGTAATAGGAAGAGTTCATTACAGTCCATAAGGTAGGTACCATAACATGTATATATATATTTGTGTTGTTGACCACTATTTCTTCATTAAGACATATTTGGTTAAATAGTATAGACGTCTTTTAACTACATATTTTTATTTTGATCTGTTCAAGCCACCGTATGTTATAATATCTGGCTGGCATTAGTTTATAAGTTTTTCACAGCTAATTTGTTCCCAAGAACTTTCAGCCTCATCATAGGCTATCTTCTTTAAAAAAAACAACAAAAAAACCCTAAACACCCACAACAACATTACAAATTATTTCCTATATAAAATTTACCTCGTTCCCAACTCATTGCTGTTATTTATTTCCCCAATTATAACTGCCCTTCCAGCTGGATTTACTGTTGTTATTGTTATCTTTTATTTGCTTTTCTTCCATATGATCTCAATGATTCAATGGTAAATAGCCATGGTGACCCAGGATGGTCATTCCTAAGATTGGTATAGGTGCATGCTTTTATAGATAAATTCCAACTTGAAGATTAGCACAGAATTTCTTTTTATTGGAATAACTTGTATGTATTTACAAACCCCTCTGCATCGGCAAGATGTGACACAAGATCAAATTTTTAAGAGGAATTTAACAGGTTTGAATTCAGAGTTTTCCTTCTCCTAGACTGGCTGCTTAACCAAGGCTAAAGAACCCCATCTGCCCTACTTATAATCCATAGCTGGAGGAAGAAGAATTGGATTTATACCTTTCCTGAGAGTATTAGTGCTTTGTGGAGTGCTATCAACTTTGTCCAGGATTTGAACTCATATCGCTGTGTTCATTTCTTACGATGATAACCATTACACTATGGGCAACTTCACAAAAATCTAGTATGTGTTTAAAGATCTTTTTAGCCCTCCCAATAAAATGTGAGATGAAGTACTGAGTAAATTTTAGGATAAACAGAGATACACAAAATAATGCTTTGAGAAAAAGAGAGTGACTATTGGGAGACAATTAATAATTGTCTCCCTTGGATATTGTGGCATGTTCATTAAGCATCCCATGGCAATCCTACTGCCCTACACCCATCCTCTTTTACCTCTGTTCTTTGAACAGTGGAGATGTATCTTCTCCTGGCTATAGTCATTATGCTCCCCATCATCAAGACCTTTTTCTGTTTTATACCCCCTTTCTTATACTGCTTGTTCATAGAACAATATGTGCATGTTTTATTTGTTGGGACCTGTTTGTGTATTCTTTTCAATACTTCTTGTATGTATATTATGTATGTATTATTGCCCAGTTGGCTGGGGCCGTAGAATACACTGGCTGCACCTCTGCAGAGGGGTAATCCCCCCCCCCAATGAGTGTCCTGGATATGACACTAAACAATCTGATTTTGAGGTTCCAGTAATGCTGGAGCTTTGGGGAATGCGGAGCACCCCTTCATTGGCATTGCTCCCCGGTCCACTCTGGCCCAGAATGGTAGCACCTGATAGGGCCCTATCTATGGGTTAAATAGAACTAAACTGCATACGTATGCTAAACTGAATTGTTTGAATTAGAACTTTTTGTCTAAACTGAATAGCCAGGAAAAGAAATGTTTTTCACTATTAAAGTGTACTTACATTTAAAGTATGTGTTTATGCTAAACTGAATTGTTTGAAATGCACCTGTTTTTGATATTGAAACTGTACTCGCACTAAACTGAATTGTTTGATATAGAACTGTTTTGACATTAAACTGTGTGTAAACAAAATCTGTACTTATACTTAGCTGAATTATAATTGTTTGAATAAACTGAATAGCTTAAAATAGAAATGTTTTTGACAATTAAACTGTGTACTCATGCTAAACTGAATTGTTTGAAAATAAATGATTATTTGTATAAAAATAGATTTGGCATTAAATAACCTGAAAAGGTTGATATGCCATAAAACCCAAATAACCAACCAACAACAACTTATGTATGTATTAAATGTTTCTATATGTGCAAGTGAGCTTGTCTTTTCTTCTGGTTATTCAGTATTAGTGTCTTATAATAATGATAATACTGATTCTTGGGGAGTGGAGACTCAATTAAAAATCCTCTCTACATCCAAACAACCTAATAAGACCATTAAATTGGAAGACCTTGCTTTTTTGCAGTGATAATCAGAGGAGAAGAGTGTTGTATGATAATAAGAGGAAAAGAGTGTTACATATAATTTTGTAAGTATCATAGTGAGTAAGATAATATAAGAAATGTGTTTGTGTTTTTTTATCAAAAGAGCCAAAAAAAGGATGCCTTATTTCAAGCTTGACATAAGATTATCAGCTTTTTTTGAAATATGGATTAAAATTGCAAATATCTGACTATCAGACAATTTTTAATCTTGAATTCCACTCTGGGAATTAAACAGACTTGATAATTCAAGAATTTCTATTCTACAGAGATTCAGTGTCTAATTTTGGAGGACTGCCAATCTTGTGAATTTCTTTAATGTTCAAGAAAATTCCTATGATGAATTTAATGGCTATAATAAAGTAGTTTTGGCTTAGTTCTGTTTAATGTTAAAAGTTAAACAATATTGGGTATGATCAAAGCTAATGTTCTGTTAGATTAAAACAATAGTTCACAGAACTCTAGAAACAAAGGAATCAATGCATTTTTTATAAAAAATATGTACCCTACAGGCAGGATTTAAAGTCATACAAATTGACAATAAAACTACTTATCTCACATTTTTGTTCAGTAATGATACTGCTATAAAATGACCGATTGAGTTGAGTGTTTGCCAATAGTCTGAGAGACTAGGGATCAATCCCGAGTTGAGTCATACCAAAGACTCAAAAAATGGTACTAGGTGCGGCCTTGCTTAATACTCTCAGCATTATAAGCTATGGACCAAGAGTAAAGTGGAGCAATCCAGGGAAAGGAGTAGCGCCCTCCACTACACCTTGGTGTAGTAGCTATTAAAAAGGGAGCCTTCGGGTCACCCTTGACTAAGGTTGCCAACTTTACTTTTTACAATGATACTGCTGTTGTGTAGCTATATAATGAAGGATGAAGAATGATAATGAAGAAGTATAACATTTCTTTGTAAAAATATAACTCTCACTTTATTTCTCTCGTAAGGATTGAAACTGTATTAGAGAGAGACAGAAGGAGGACTGCTACATTGACCCTTAAATTCTTTTTAGTCATTTTGTGGCGTATTCAGGGTCCCACTTAGCACTTCTACTTCTTGTCTGGGGTGGACTGAGACTGTTGCCCACCTGCCAGCGTGGCTGACCATCAATTCTGTGACTCTGTGTCTGATGCGACTCTGTGACTGTGTGTGACTGACCACCTGACATGGGTGCCTGTCTGTGTATAATTTCTCAATGCTCACGTGTTTCCAGTTGTCAACTCATGTGACCTGCTTCTGGCTGTCAACCTGTGTGAGCTGTTACCCCCACACATTGCTGTCTTTTTATTCACACACCTGGAACATGATAGCTCTGTCAAAGGTCAATATGCAACACTGCAGTACGTTTTTGTGAAGACTTACAACTTAAATATCATGGAGTGATTAACATTTATGGACTGTGGTGGCCATTGCTTATATTTAAAGATGGAAAAAAAGTAATAACTTTGATATCAGGTTCCAGCATTTTCAGATTGATATCTATTTTATATGGTTAAACAAAAAGATAAAATGAAATCAATCTTTCTTTTTATTTGGACTTAGTTTCCAATAGTAACTGACTGGCATACCCGCTAGTGTGGTAGCTCTGAACAGGAACAAATAATAGAATATTCTGAATGTAATATGATCATGTTTGCTAATGCTTTAGGAGACCAGGGTTCAATTCCAGGTTGAGTCATGCAAAAGACTAAAAAAAACAGTACTTGATGCCTTCTTGCTTAACACTTAGCAATATAAGGTACAGATTAAGGGTAAGTGGAGCAATCTAGGGAAAGGAGTTGTGCCCTACCCTACACCTCAGTGTAGTAGCTATTGAAAAGGGAGCCTTCAGATTGCCATTGACTACAGTTGACTACTTGCTTAACTTAAATATATAGATGTATCATCACGTTTGAACTCTGGACAATTTGGAAAATTATCTCTGCCATTAGACTTTGCCAGCTTCAAAATGAAGATTTTCCCAAGCTAATAGCATTCTGAGATATCAAAATTGAATATCATCATTTTGGTAATAAACTAAATGTTTAAGGAGCTATGTAGATCAATATTGACTATCAGGGTTAACATTATAGGTTAGTCATGGACAAAGTTCCTAATTTACCAGGTAGAAATTAGTCCAATGTCAAAAAATTTGACTAGACGCAGGTATTCTACCTAGAGGTGGGAAAAGATAAACCTTGGTAACAGGTGACAGTCCAATACTCTGACGTGTTCTGTAAAGAACTAGGTACTATAAAAGGAGTGGAGTACCTGAAGGTGTGACACTGAGGTATTTTAAACCCAGGGAATTAGCCTATGCACTGTAAGGACCAGTGGTCAAGGAAATCGAGCAACTACAAGCAGTCAATTCAATAATTCCAGTGACACATTTAGAGTTGGCTGCACCTATTGTTCCAATAGTGAATATGGCTTTAAATATGCAAAGACAACAAAGTTACAGTAAATCAAACTTTAAAGTTTGATAACTACGCCCTCTCCAGAAGAAGACTTGCTTGCCAAAATTGGAGGAGACCAACAATTTACCAAAATTACCAAATTACCAAATTAGACTAAAATTATGTCTATCAACAGTTGTAACTAAATAAAGGAAGTTGTGAGTATATAACAAAAAATAAACATAGATGACATATACATGAGGTAGCCCTATGGAATTTCTGGTAGCCCATGTATTTTCGAGTGAGTCATGGAAAATTGTTTTTGACTGGGATTATATATGTGATTGTGAGGCTTTATGACACCCTGGTCAGTGGCAAAAATGATGTAGAACATTTAAGGAAATTGGAAGAAATACTAAAACAATTTTTCAATGTGAGCTTAAGGTTAAAAAGCAAAGTAGGGGCACAGGTGGTGTATTGTGGTTTCCGCAGAGGTGGGGTATTGTGGTTTTCGCAGAGGTGGTGTATTGTGGTTTCCGCAGAGGTGGTGTATCGTGGTTTCTGCAAAAGATATTACCCGAGTAATAATACAAAAAGTACTAAGACCTCAAAATATCAGCCAGTTGAGGTCCTATTTAGTTATGTGTTGTGTCCTTAAAAGGGATACAAACAAACAAGGTTGTACTTGAGTGGAAGGAACAGTCAACACGTTTGTAGATGAAAGAAAGATGGTTTTATTGTGAGAGAGATACAATAAAACAGACAAGGAATAATGAGACATGCTACTAATCCCTGAAGCAAGGCTAGGTATAATACCATGCTCATTATATACATAGTCACTGATATAGTCAGTCCGCATGGGTGAGAGGGAGTGGGGGATATTCTGTTACAATAGAATGATAAACTATTACCATGAATTCTTACCAAAACTGTCAACTGTCATTTGCATACTTTTGTAAGAGGCAAGCCAAGAATGAATCCTGGAACTGGTCTTCTGAACAAGACCAAATATTCCACAAATCCATGGAGCTCTCCTGACTCCTGCCCCATTGATACGCTAGGACAATACCAAAGAAATAGTTCTTTTATGTGATGCATTACCATATGGGATTGAGGCAGTAATATAATACATCATGGAGAATGGTGAGGAAAAACCAATTGCATATGCTCTCCACACCTCAACAGCAGCAGAAAAAAACAAAAAAAATAAAACGAAGCAAAAAACTTCAAACAGTAGTGTTGTGTTCCTGTTTAAGGGATCGCAATTATAAGGTGAAAGAGTTCTGGGGTTCACAGCGAGCAGTTAAACTACGAGTGTACTCTCACCTTGAAGGTAGAAATGTCTGGCATTAAATAAGCCAGATGAATCCATATTGTCCATGGATATAGGGGTATTAACTACCCCAGAACAATTAGTAAATGGTGTATAAAAGTTTTGTTGAGATGTTGTATGGTCAACATTTCACCATAGTGACAGATCACAAACCATTGTTAGGACTGTTGAGAGAAATGAAAATAATACCACCATTAGCCCCTGGATGAATTTAAAGATGGCCGTTGACATTGTCAACATGATTATAATTTGCAATATAGAAAAGGATGTGACACGTCAAATGCTGATGCCTTTAGTAGGATACAGTTGAACAAGATGTTTTCAACACCAATTCAAATCCCAGCAGAAATATTCTGGCTGATCCATCTATTAGATTCATCACTGACAGATACAAGAAGCATAAAACAATGGATTTGTCATGATTCTATTCCAATTCAACAAAAGTCAATACTCATTGTCATTGAGTAATATTGGAATAGCCTGATAGAGTAGGTCAGGACATCATCCAACTAAATTTCATATGCAAAGATGAAATAACAGTGCACAAAGGTTGTTTGTTAAGGGGACAACACATCAACATTCTACAGCCAGGTAGAAAAAATATTAAAGCTACATAACATTCATCTTGGTGCGTATCGGATGAAAGGACTTGTTCAAAGCTGTTTATGGTGACCAGGAATTGACAAAAATATAAAAATTTGTGTTCAAAGCTATTTGATGTGTTAATTCAACCATAAAATAACTACAGTAACCCCATTGTGAGACTGAGGATTTCCTCAAAACCATGAATTTGGATGATGTGGGACCCTGTGAAAGGAAAATGTTCCAAATCATTGTAGACACGTATTCCAAATGGCTGGACGTGCAATCTATGAATACAGCAACTTCAATCACTACAATTAGGTAGTTGTATTGAACCGGACATTGGCCTAGCGGTTAGAGTGTTCGCCAATGGCCCGGGAGACCTGGGTTCAATCCCAGGTCGAGTCATACCAAAGACTCAAAAAATGGTACTTGATGCCTCCTTGCTTAACACTCAGCATTATAAGGTACGGATCAAGGGTAAAGTAGAGCAATCCAGGGAAGGAGTAGCACCCTCCCCTACACCTTGGTGTAGTAGCTATCGAAAAGGGAGCCTTTGGGTTACCCTCGACTATGGTCGCCAACTTTACTTATTGCACCTTTGCAGAATATGGTTTTCTGGATGAGTGTGTGACAGATAATGCTACTTGCTTCACCAGTTCAGACTTTGAAGAATTTATGGCCAATAATGGCATCAAACATATCACCTTAGATTCATACCATTTGGCAATGAATGATCAAGGAGAACGAGCAGTACACCATAAAAATGATAATAACAGGTATTGAAACATACATACGTAAAATACGCCTACAATATCATACCAAACTATACACAACCATAAGTAAAGTAAAGTTGGTGACCTGAGTCGAGGGCTACCCGAAAGCTCCCTTTTCAATAGCTACTACATCTAGGTGTAGGGGAGGGTGCTACTGCTGTCCCTGGATTGCTCCATTTTATCTTTGAAACGTATCTTATAATACTGAGTGTTAAGTAAGGAGGTATCAAGTACTACTTTTTGAGTCTTCGGTATGACTTGACCTGAGATTGAACCTCGGTCTCCCAGGTCATTGGCAAACACTATACCACTAAGCCAATGGGCCGGTGACACACAACCATAGTTTAGGCATAAAATGGAAGAAACATTTTCTAAAAATGGTGAGTCCATATTTTTTGTCTGTGTAGTATATATATATATATATATATGTGTGTGTAAGTTAAATATGTTTAACTTTTGGTTGTTCTTGATTTATTCAATGTTTAGTGGAGAGAGAATAAGCTGAAGGACGAATAAGGTTTTTCATTCCATTAAATTGTCTAGTACTCAGATTTCTGCTGAAACTGACACAAACCTGACACTGTCTTGCACTATAACTTTTGCTTGCTTACTCTGGTAGACTGCAGACTGAATGAATGATAAATGGCCAGATCACAGATGTGGCGAGCTCTTCAATCTTTTATGGATATTCTATGATCAAAAACATGTTGTTCAAATTCATGTGAACTGATTGTATAACTTACTTTAATTGAACTATGTGTAACATGGGCATCTAGCTTATGAGGTCGAGCCACGCTGATGAATATATATATATATATATATATAACCCACATTAAATAAAATATATTTCACTAAAATATATTTTGCAACTAGAAGTTGGAATCTTAAAATACACCTAACATTTTACAACAAATTAGATGTTAAGATGATGTGACCCCTAATGGTCCATTTTTAAGTATTAAAATGTAAGGAATGATTTCCTATTTTGATGGAGAAATGACACTCATATAAATTTACAAGAATCTTTTTTCTAAACACTTTTAAGTTCTAGTGATATCATCTGCATTACCAAGTTCCTAATCATTGTAGACACATATTCCAAATGGCTGGACGTGCAATCTATGAATACAGCAACTTCAATCACTACAATTAGGTAGTTGTATTGTATTTTTGCAGAATATGATTTTCTGGATGAGTGTGTGACAGATAATGCTACTTGCTTTACCAGTTCAGACTTTGAAGAATTTATGACCAATGATAAAATATGAATTTATGACTAATGATAAAATAGAAAAGCAGTTTCCAGAGTATCAAAAGTGACACGGAGGATACAATGTCCAATTTCCAAATGAGAACATCAGTTTCATTGCTATCAGACTGCTCTCAACAAGTTATCAATCATTTGGAAGTCTGATCTATTTGATGAAATAAAACAAGATTTTTTCCTAGATGTCACAGTGTCAATACTACTGAATGGATGCACTATGTGGGTACAAACAAAATGCATGGAAAAAATGCTAGATGGGAACTACATAAGAATGCTGTTTTGAAAAAAGCTTGGAAGCAACTCTTCACAAAACAACAGCTGTTCAGCCATTGACCGCCTATCTCACAAATCATGCAAGTAAGATGAATGAGACATGCAGGACATAGCTGGAGAAGCAAGGCTGAACTCATAAGTAACCTTCTTTTATGGGACCCCTACTCATGGACAGGTCAGTGTTGGCTGACCAGCAAGAACTTATTTACATCAGCTCGGTGCAGACACTGGATAAAATTCGGAAGACCTGAAAGGAGTGATGAATAATAAGAACAGACGGAAAGGGAGAGTCAGTCAAATTCATGATGATGATATTATCATGTTTCAAACACTTGGCTTTCTTGGCAGTGGAAGTGTCGAGTCATGGCTGATGTCAGTAGATTTGAAGGGGCAAAAGAACTCATATGCTTGTTTTTTTTGTACTTTTTGTGTGATCGGAAAGTGTTAGAAAATTTGAAACAAGGAACTTGGTTTGACCCAATGTGGAAATAAAAAAAATATTTTCTTTTGTTCAACTTAACTTTTTTTTATTACTGTTTTATATGAAACATATACTGGACATTGGCAAGATAGTTAGAGTGTTTGCTAATGGCCTGGGAGACCTGGGTTAAATCCCAGGTCAAGTCATACCAAAGACTCAAAAAATGGTACTTGATGCCTCCTTGCTTAACACTTAGCATTATAAGGTACGTATCGAGGGTAAAGTGGAGCAATCCAGGGAAAGGAGTAGTGCCCTCCCCTACACCTTGGTATGGTAGCTATCAAAAAGGGGAGCGTTTGGGTCATCCTCGACTAAGGTCACCAACTTTACTAAAACAAGAGCCATCAACTGCCAAAAGAAAGTTGTATGATGTTTTTTTTACCAATATTACAGAAGTTCACTAATTGCTTCATAACTTGTCCATATTTTTCTTCATGAGTCCCATAACCTGGCTTTAGTCATAATGGCACAACTCATCCCTCCCCAAGTCTTCAACCGGCTTGAATTCCATATTTTCCCTCTTCTAAACCAAAGGCCATACCAAGATTAAAGATTCCAGTCTGCCATATTATTTACCAATAGTTGGAGAGAGAATAGTTAGATTCATTCCTTTCCTAATGACTGGGTCATTAGGAAAGGAATGATCTGTATCTCTGTAGAGAGGTAAGACTCCCCAAGGAGTAGGCTGGGACTGTAGAATACACTGACTGTATCTCTGCAGAGGGGTAAGACTTCTCTAATGAGTGTACAAAGTTATGCCATTAAACAATCTGATGGTGAGGCTTCAGTAACACTGGAGCTTTGGGGAATCCAGAGTACCCCTTCATTAACATTGCTCCCAGGTCTACTCTGGCCCGGACTGGTAGCACCTGATAGGGTTCTATTTATGGGTCAAATAGAACTGTTTGACATTTAAGCTGTGTACTTGGACATTTAGAATGAGTTCAAACAAATGACATGCTAAACTAAATTGCTTGAAATAGAACTGTTTGATCATTTACCTGTGTGTAAACAAATGACGATGTTTAATGTTAGTGTTAAATAACAATACCTGAAAACATTTAACTGTGTGCAAACAAATGATTAATAGCAAATGGAATAATTCATGTTACAAAGAAATACTTGAAACCATTTAACTGTGGGCAAAAAAAATGAGTTCAGGTTCATTTAAAAATGTTATCTTCAAAATGTGGTTAGAAATCTTATATCTAATATATATATATATATAAAGGATTTGGCATTAAAAAACCTGCAGTGGTTGATGTTCCATAAAACCAAATTAAACCAAACCAATATCTTTCCTAAGGGCATTAGCACAATGAACTCAGGTAGACGAGTCCACCTCCTATGATAATAAATATTACTCCAGGAAACACTATATATATATATATATATATGCTTGGGGAAGTAAAAAATTGTGCATATTTTGTTAAATGCTAGTTTGCGGTATGTATATAAGATGACTAAAGCAGTTTAAGCTATGGATAGTACCCACTGTGGTTGGTAGTATAGTGGTAGTTAGTGTGCTGACATGTAGTGCATTGCTTCATCCTATGTGTAATTTGAAAGCCACACAGATGAACATGCAATGTAGTCTAAATTGGGAATTTATGCTTTAAAGTTTGAACTAGGCCATAACAATACGGAAGCAACTAAAAACATTTGCTGTATAAAAGGTGAAGGTGTAGTTGATCACTGTACAAAAATCAGAGGGTTCAAGATATTTCACTTGGGTTTCAAGAACTTTGATGATCTGTCAAGGTCCAGCAGGTAAGCCTAAAAGCATGAATTCCAAGACTGTGCTCCAAGTCATAGATACAAGTCTGGCAAGTAGCATTTGGAGAGTAT
Organism: Sepioteuthis lessoniana; assembly: GCA_963585895.1. Lineage (NCBI taxonomy): Eukaryota > Metazoa > Mollusca > Cephalopoda > Myopsida > Loliginidae > Sepioteuthis > Sepioteuthis lessoniana. Next base: position 12,141,205 of record OY757920.1, on the reverse strand, counting down.
CAGGTGAGTTCTGCATCTCACAGTCCAGTGTGGTTTATCATCTCTACAACCTTGACAAAAGCATTCAGAGCTGCTGAATTGAGCCTCATGTTATTCAAATATTGCAAAACTTTTGACTCACCCTAGTATGTAACTGGGCCATTGGCCTAATGAGTATAGTCTTCACCAATGGTCTGGGAGACTGGGGTTCAATCCAAGGTTGAGTCATACCAAAGACTCAAAAAATGGTACTTGATGCCACCTTGCTTAACACTCAGCATTTTAAGGTGAGGATCAAGGGTAAAGCAGAGCAATCCATGGAATGGAGTAGCGCCCTCCCCTACATTTCAGTGTAGTAGCTATTGAAAAGGGAACCTTCAGGTCACCCTCAAATAAGGTTGCCAACTTTACTTTACAATATATATATATATATATATATATAGAGAGAGAGAGAGAGAGAGAAAGGGTGAGGAAGCAAAATATGGAATAATTTTTAAAATGTTTTTTCTTGGTCTGGTTAGTCCAATTTTTGAAGCAAACACAATAACTCTGTATTTTCTTGATTAGCTCTATCATTCAACCACTTTTCCATTAAAATTCAGCCCAATATGAGTGAGCAAGAAAAGAAATGACAGAGAATTTATGATTTGCTTAACACCAAAACTAAGCAAAAAAAAAATTCCAAAATTAGAGTTTCTTTCTGGCCTCTACCAAGTCAAGACCCTGACCCCCTTGATTATGCTGTATGGGGTTATATGTTTTAGAAAACAAAACAAATGCAACTCCCCATTCATATATTGGTTCACTTAAGACTGTTATTGCAGAGGAATGGAATAAATTGTCTGAAGAATTTATTTTGAAGGTATGCAAATTTTTTTCGAAGGCATGTTGATACAATAATTGAAAAAATGATGGCCATATTGAGTAAATTTACTATTTTTTGTCTATCTTTTTTTTTATTGTTTAAAATTGAAATTAATCTCATTTTATAATAGAATTGTTTATTATTAAACTAGAATATTCCTAATTTTGTTTCTGCACTCTGTATATATATATATATATATATATGTGTATGTGTGTTTTTGTAAACAAAGACTCCATGCATAAACATTGTTAAATAAGTTTCATAGATTTGTTATTAATCCTAGAAAAATCAGGTTATAAAAATTAATGAGATTATTATTTGAGTTTTTTACATCAGCATTAGCTGATGGTCTTTCACTGGAGTTTGAGTGACAGCAAGTCTCCTCAAGTCTCCAGGACTTTTCTCAGTATTCTGGTCATTCTCAATAATGTAACATACTCATATGCAGATGCATGCAGAAACGTATTCAACACAATAAGGACGAACGGACACAGTTCTTTAGAAAAATATACCTCTCACTTTATTCGAAAGGGTTCAAAAGGGTTACGAAAGGTATTATGTGTGAGAGGTGAGTTTGAGACTGAACAGAACTGAAACATATTGACCCCCCAACTCTTCTGGCTATAACAAAATTTCTTTTTCGTTCTCCTGGGCTGCTCAACCGGGGGCCTGGGGGCCCAGCCTCTGCTGGGACAATGTTCTCATTCCAGCGTCTTCTCTCCAACTGCTCTGACTTCCTGTAGCACCAGGTTAAATAATTGTTTGATGCCCACCTGCCTCTTGTGAGTGTCACATTTGCACTCAATTAAACCCGTTGACAGTCAAGGTTATCCCCTGATATCTTCGACCGGATGCACCTGTTATTTACACAGGTGCATTTCTTCTTTTGACAGCTTGGCCGGGGTCAATATGTTACAATAATGCTGTAGTTTGGATGGTCTCTACTCGTCCGCTAACTTCCAAGTCCTCCAGTCCCTTTAGTAATCCTTTAGTTACTGTATCAAAAGCACCAATTACAATTGATATAATTGTCACCTGCATGTTCCACAGTTTTTTCAATTTCCTAGCAAGGTCAAGGTACTTATCCTTCTTTTCACATTCTTTCAGTTTTATTCTGTGGTCAGCTGGGACAGTAAAGTCGACAATTTTGCAATTTCTCTTTTTTTTGTTGATTATTATTAGGTCTGGTCTTCTGGCTGAAATTCGGTGATCTGTGTGTATGTCAAAGTCCCATAGGAGTTTATGTGTATTATTTTCAAGGACAGGTGCTGGGTTGTGCATATACCATTTGTTGCTATGGTCAAAATCAAATTTCTTGCACATCTCCCAGTGTATCACATTGCCGACCCAATCCTGTCTAGTCTTGTATTCCTTCTGTGCCAATTTGCTGCATTCACTTATTATGTGATTGATGGTTTCATCTCTGTCTCTGCATAGCCTACATTTGCTATTTTGTTGCGTCTTATCTATTTTTGCTTTGATATGATTGGTTCTTACAGCGTTGTTTTGTGCTGCTATTAGGAGAGATTCTGTTTCTCTTTTAAAGTTTCCTTTTCTTAGCCATGTCTAGGTTTCGTGATTTGAAATGTTGCTTATTAGTCATTTAAAACACCCATAGAGTTGTTTTCCTTCCCATTTTTGTTTCCAAGTTATTGTCATTCTGTTGTTCATCATGTTATCAGAATCATTTCTAATGGCTGTAATCAGTCCTCCTTTGTGTTTTTCCATGTAGTCTTCGAGTCATCGTATCGATGCATCAGTGTTGTCTTCAATGCTGGCAAAGCTGCCAATGACGGTGTTAGTGATTGAAGAATAGAATAAAATGTTTTTGGTGTGATTTAATTCAAGTCTTTGTGGGGTGAGTGTTCCTAAATATAATATCCGTTTATTTTTATGAGTTTTAAAAAATGGATATGATGATATTTGATATGTCTTTTTCAATCCTAATATAGGGAATTATGTTTCTTTTGAGCAGAAATTTGGTTCAACCAGAAGTAATTTATAATGGTTGAATGATCTTATTCAGTGTTTATATGTAGTTGTTTATTCTAAAATTAAAAGGCCTTTCTGATTTCCCTGTATATTGTTTGGAGGAATGTGTGTATTCTAAAAGGTGAATAATGTTTTTCTATTATGGTTTATATATTATGCACAGATGATGCGTTTGTTTTTAATACCCCTCAAGTAGAAAACTTGTGATGAGTTTTTAGTTAAGGAAATAATAAAAAGGAAGGGAAGACACAAACAGCTGCATCCAGAAATTAAACTGAGTCCATTTTCTATGATATTAGAAATTACACTGCCCATGCACCATATATATGTATGTATGTGTGTGTGTGTGTGTGTGTGTGTGTGTGTATTTACCCAACCCCTCCACATGTGCAGGATGTGACACAATGGAGTTTAACATTTTGAATTCAGAGTTTTCCTACTCCTAGATGGGTTGCCTGAGTTAAAGAGCCCAGTCTACCCTATAGAAAAAGGAAGGTGATATATATATATATATATATATATATATATATGTATGTATTTTTTTTCTTTTTTTGTAGGTTTGATTTGGTTTTATGGCACATAAACTATTGTAAGTTATTAATCTTTATACATATGAATAGTTCTATTTCAAACAATTCAGTTTATCATACAAAAACAGTTCTATTTCAAACAAGTCAGTTTCGCATAAGTACACAGTTTCAATGTCAAGAAAGAGTTCTATTTCAAACAATTCAGTTTTGCATACAAAAAACAGTTCTATTTCAAACAAGTCAGTTTTGCATAAGTAAAAGTAAAGTTAGCGACCATAGTCGAGGGTGACCCGAAGGCTCCCTTTTTCGATAGCTACTACACCAAGGTGTAGGGGAGGGCGCTACTCCATTCCCTGGATTGCTCCACTTTACCCTTGAACCGTACCTTATAATGCTGAGTGTTAAGCAAGGTGGTATCAAGTTCCATTTTTAAAGTCTTTGGTATGACTCGACCTGGGATTGAACCCAGGTCTCCCGGGCCATTGGCGAATTTCAAACAATTCAGTTTAGCATAAGTACATAGTTTAGTTCTATTTGACCCATAGATAGGACCCTCTGGGTTTTAGTGGACCTAGGAATGATGGCAATGAAGGGGTACTCTGCATTCCCCAAAGCTCCAGCATTACTGGAACCTCACCATCAGATTGTTTAGTGTCACATCTAGGACACTCGATGGAGGGGGTCTTACTCCTCTGCAAAGAAGCAGTCGGTGTATTGTACACCCCCAGCCAACCGGGTAATTTTTTGTTGGTCCAAAAAGAGAAAAAAGTATTTCAAATAAATAGGTCCACTAAGAGATTTGTGTTATTTTAAGAAATATTTATTTCATTCTTACATATGCATATGTTTCCAGCTTATTGCTTTTGTCAGAGAACATAGAGTAATTTACTATTTTTTAGCTTGGATGTGACACAAAGCCATAAAAATAGGGCACCTAATTAGACTCAAACTCACTCATGTAGGTTTGTTAGTTGAATGATTTTTCAGGTTTTGTATCGGTTTATATAGAGGTCACTGTTTTGTGTTAGATTTCTCTTTTTCCTCCTCTCTCTATATATTGAATAATATGTATTAATAAGCAGTGTTTGAGAGTTGATAATGATTTGGTTCCCCACTGGGTCTTCCATGAAAATGGCCAGGTACTAATCTTGGACTTAGATTGACAACTGTCCATTTCAAAGTAAAATGCTATTATGGTTAGTCTGTACATTTTCATCTGACCTTACCCTGGTTGCCAGGGTAAAATCCAGACTGGGGTTTTATTGCTTTCCTGCAAATATCTATCATGTATTGGTAGTCACGACACTTTCAATATCCCCACACACACTAAAAAAACAAAACAAAACAAAACAGAACAACTACAAAAAGAAAAGAAAACAAAAAAAACAAATTGGCTGGTTGAAAGAAAGAAAGAAAGAAAGAAAGAAAGATCAAGATGAGTAAAGAGTAAAAAAATGAATGAGAGAAAAGAGAATAAAAGAAGGAAAAAGAAATAAAAAGAAAAGATTGAAAGAAAGAAAGAGTTAAAATGACTTTAGATATAAAAGAAAATGAAGAGAAGGTAAAATGGAAAAGAAGTAAGCTACAAAATGAAAAGAATGGAAAAATAACCAAGAAAGATAAAGCTAATAATAACAGATAAATAAGAAATAAATCTGAAAAATAGAAAGAAGTAGAAATTTTTAAGGACGAAAAAAAAGCAGGAAATAGAAGTTAAGACACATCAAAAAAAGGAAAATCTTAGAGAAAAATCATTTGCTACACAATAGGCAGTCTTGTCGTCAATGCTCATTAAGTCACATGAACCAACTAATCAATCAGTGGATGCTCACAGACCACAAGTCTGACAAAGCACAGGCAAATGAAAAGCCTTATGTCAAAGAAAGATTGTTAGGGAGGGACAATACAAGGATATTTCATCAGTCAAATACTTTCTTTCTCTGAAAGCACATCACTGACAAACATCAACTATTATTTACTTCCTTACTGGGTTATATTCTTGATTTTTCCTTGTCACACGCATGTTAGAAAGTAACTGTCATTTGACTAATTTAGTTTTTTTTTGGAAGGTGACAAGGGATATCCATCATAAACTTTTGAAATATTGAGAGACAAAAAAGAAGAAAAACTAAGTTTTTGAGAAAACAGAAAGGAAAAAATTGCACTTTTAGAAAAGTGCCAAAGTATGGTGTTTAATAATTGAAGAAAATACATCTTTATATTCTCTTTGAAGAACTCTTGGAATGATAATAAGTCATCTCAAAATTACACCAAATTAAATATGTATATATTTGAGTATTTATTTTTTTCAGAGATAGATAGATAGATAGATAGATAGTATAGAGGATATATTGATTGATGGACAGACAGATTAATTTAACATAAAAAATACAAATGGTTTATTATTCTAGTAAACCATTGTTTGTAAGTTCAATCCTCTCTAAGAACTCCATAAAAGGAGCTTTGTCAAACAGCTTGATTTGGCTGAGAATTCCTTCTCTCTCAATATGTCTCTTTCTCTGTCTGTCTGTCTGTCTGTCTCTCTCTATATATACATATGTACACACACACACACACACACACACACACAAACACATATATATATATGGGTATGCTTAAATATTTCCTGTGCATTTTAAAAATTTTCAACTTTTGACTCTATATACAGATTAAAAAATTTTGGATACACTTTCAATATATATATAGTTATTAAGTTGGCTGCCTGTAGTTAAGGGCAACCCGAAGGCTCCCTTTTCAATAGCTACTACACCAAGGTGTAGGAGAGGCTGCTACTCCTTTTCCTGGATTGCTTCACTTATCCTTGATCCATACCTTACAATGCTGAGTGTTAAGCAAGGATGCATCAAGTACCATTTTTTGAGTCTTTGGTATGACTTGACCTGGAATTGAACAGCAGTCTCCAGGATAATTGGCACTCAAACCATTATACCAATGATATATAATGTGATCATGTATACACATGTGTGTGTGTGTATGTGTGTGCATTTATGTAAAGTTTAATGAAAAATATGTGGCATTTTTTGTTAAAAAAATACCAGGATAAGAATATTGAAAAAAGAGATTACAGTTTTTGTGATATTTTATAAAATATACAAATACTATATTTTATGATTTCTGATGAAAAGATACTGATAATTCATTATTTCAAATAATTCACATAATTAACGAAGCAGAAATACTTCACCAAGCCAAGGGAGGTAACCATAGCAAGACAGAAAAATAATGAATCTCATCTGATGAAAGTAGAGAAGTTGAGAATAAAAAGTCACTTAAATACAAAAAATTAAATTAAAATTAAATTAAAATTAAAATAAAAATAAATAAATAAAATCAAAGATCTAAGTTCAGTGATAAGTAAAAAATGCAGATCTACTTTGGAAAAGGAGATACGTTTTAAAAATCATTTGTCTCTTTCTTTGGTTTAATGGCACATCAACCATTGTGGGTTATTTAATGCCAAATCCATCTGTGTAGAAGAACAGTAGTGGTACTATTTAACCCATAGGTAGAGGGGATGTTGCAGTCCTGCCATAAGGACTCCTTTTCAAAAATTGTCAGGATGACAAACAAGATACTAACAAAGTAAAAAGAGAAAAAAGAAAAATCAAAATCTATCATTGGTCCAGTGGGTAGAGTGTTTGCCAATGGTCCGGGATACCAGGGTTCAATCCCAGGTTGTGTCATACCAAAGACTTTAAAAATGGCACTTGATACCTCCTTGCTTAACACTCAGCAATATAAGGTACGTATCGAGGATAAAGTGGAGCAATCCAGAGAAAGGAGTAGCACCCTCCCCTACACGGCGGTGTAGTAGCTCCTGTGTGTCAGTGTGTGTGTGTGTGTGTAATTAATTTAGACAACAGTAGGGTAGTAGAAGAATTGTTGAACGTGACAAACTGGGAGAAGGAACCTGGTTGTTATGAGTGTATAAGACTTAAGAAGGTTTTGGTTATTGATTCATGGTATAAATTGTTGGTGTAGGTGAATTGTTGGGTTCTGTTGGGAGGATTTTTAGTTTTCTATCTGACTCCTTTTTCTTCCAACTCCATTAACTTGTAGTCTTCTTTGTCTGTGGGAAGTTGCAAGAGAATTAAGGATAAAAGGAAACTTTTATACTTAAAACTTTATTTTGGGGTTCATGACTATTCTGTGGTGTGGAACTTTTCCCTGAACCAGTAGAAGTAGTTGCATTTGTAAGACCAGGTTTTGAAATATACTAGAGTTATTTTCAGACACCTCCTGGGAAACTGCTTTTTTAAATTTATTTATTTATTATTTTTTATTTCTTTTTCATTAATCAACACAAGTGGCTCATGTGGCCAATCCTATGGAACGTGTATTATTATGTAACATAACAAATAGAGCTGTATAAAGATTATTTGCATTAATCAGGACCGTGTAAAAAATTTTTTTAAGAAACAACAAAACAAAAAATGCAAATACAAATATACAGGGAACAAGTAATCCCTAATCTCTATTGACCTAGCAAACTGGGGGTGGGTAAGACTCCTTTAATGAGTGTCATGGATATGACACTAAATTATCTGATGGTGAGGTTTCAGTAATGCTTTGAGGAATGCAGAATACCTCTTCATTGCCATTGCTCCCAGGTCCACTCTGACCCGAAGTGGTAGCACCTGATAGGATCCTATCAATGGGTAAAATAGAACTGTTGATATTTAATTTGAGTGCAAACTAATACACTTATACTATATTGAATTGTTTGAAATAGAACTGTTTGATCATTTAACTATGTGTAAACAAATGACTGGGGTTTAATTGAATTGTTAGTGATACATCACAATACTTGGAACCATTTAACTTTGTTGACTTATACTAAACTGAATTGTTTGAAATAGAACTGTTTGATCATTTCACTGTGTTTAAACAAATTAGTGATGTTAAATTGAATTGTTACTTATAGATAGCTATACTTGAAAACATTAAACTGTGTGCAAACAAATAATTAATAGTTGATGAAATTATTCATATTAGATAGAAATAAGTGAAACCATTCAACTTTTAAAAAAGTTAGCTCAGGTTTGTTTAAAGCTGTTATCGATAAAATGTGTTTAGAATTAATTATTTAATATATATGCATAAAAAGTATTTGGCATTAAATAACCTACAATTGTTGATATGCCATAAAAGCCAACCAAACCAAATCATATGTATTTAATATATATATATATAAATGATTTGTCTACTAGTAGACAAATTCACGTACCTTGGAAGCAGCGTCGAATCAACCGAAAAGGACATCGAAACGAGGTTAACGAAAGCATGGACAGCTATCAATAGGCTATCGATTATATGGAAATCAGACCTAACCGATAAAATGAAACGCAGTTTCTTCCAGGCAGCGGTCACATCGATACTGCTATATGGATGCACTACATGGACGCTAACAAAACGGCTGGAGAAGAAACTAGATGGCAATTACACAAGAATGCTGCGTGCAATCCTGAACAAGTCCTGGCAGCAACACCCCACAAGACACCAACTGTATGGCCACCTGCCCCCTATCACGAAAACTATTCAAGTTAGACGAACCAGACATGCAGGACACTGCTGGAGAAGCAGAGAGGAACTCATAAGAGATGTACTCTTATGGATCCCCACACATGGCCGCGCAAAAGCAGGACGACCAGCTCGAACGTACATTCAGCAGCTATGCAGGTTGTTGTCCTGAAGACCTACCTAGGGCGATGAACGATAGGGAGGAGTGGCGAGAGAGGGTCAGGGATATCCGTGCTGCCAGCACGATATGATGATGATGATATAAATGATTTGGCATAAAATAACCTATAATGGTTGATATGCCATAAAAGCCAACCAAACCAAATCATATATATTTAATATATATGTATAAAAAGGATTTGGCATTAAATAACCTATAATGGTTGATATGCCATGAAACCCAACCAATCTAACCTCTAAGCATGAAATTAGCCTATACAGGTTAGCATGCCATAAAAATCAATTAATCTACGTGAAACTAGTGAGAACAGTCCAATAATGTGTTTGATGCTTGGGAATCAAGGCAGTTCAGTCTTTTGCATGTGTTCCTTTCTTTTGGCCTTGATGGTTTCTGCTCTTTGGATTTCAAAGAGCTTAATGCATTCACAAATGGCCACTCAACTATTTTTGGTGTGTTTCTTGTTTTTCAAGTCTAATAGTTAATACCTGTAACTTTCAGTGTGTGTTCCTCACCAACGACAGGCTTAGCGTACTTAACCATTCATGGTAGTCTTAAAGGGTCCATGTGCTGAATGTGTTCTATCTATTGAAATTAATGTTTGATAATGGGACTCTCAACGCTCTGGCTGTTTGCATACTGAAAGACATTGGGGTTCCAGAAATTTTCAGGATAAAATTAATCAGAAAGGTCTTATTATTTATACAGAAAGTAAATAATATTGGTATCTGCCGGCATGAAAGTCTAAATTAATCCAAGAGAAGAGACAAATGAAATAAGTCTAATTCATTCAGAAAACAAATCAAAAGATTTTAGAGCAGAATAAATTTTGTACAACAAAATATGCAGTAGTATATATCTTTTATCATAGGTATTGCTTGATACTTCTGTTCGTATATATATATATATATATATATATATATATGAAAGTAGGCCAACTGTAGCTGAGGGCAGCTCAAAATCCTCCTTTCCGATAGCTATTACACCAAAGTATTGGAGAGGGCACTACTCCTTTCCCTGGATTGCTCCACTTACCTTTGATCCATACATTAGTTATAGAAGGAAGCATCAAGTACTGTTTTTTGAGTCTTTGGTATGACTTGACCAAGGATTGAACCTTGGTCTCCTAAACCATTGACAAAAACTCTAACCATTATACTAATGGGCTAGTACTTTATATATATATATATATATATATATATATATATATATATAAAGCAGCTATAAGATATTTTTATAGTTATTTCTTCAGTGTGTGATAGTTATGGGAAAGTGGTTTGTCTAAGTGCTTATTTGTCCACTTACTAACTATTGGGATAGGTTGGAGAAAAAACATAAACAATGTCATGATATCTGAGAATGGAACAGAACTCAGATATGTGGTTTCATGCTTTTCCTAAAGGCATTGGCGCTAAATGAGCATACAAAGTGTTGAAAATTGTACTCTTTGTAGATAATATTTAACAAAAATAAATAAAAGGTTGATATGCCATAAAATCAAAACAAATAAACAAATAAGGGACTAGTTATCTCCCTTGAATCTTTGACTTCTGTTTTTTAAGTTGTCGAGGACACATGGACCTTTTATGAATCTTTTTTCCTTTTTGTTTTTTACTTGTGTTCCTGTAAGTGAGCCATGCTGAATAAATATATTTGTTACTGTGTTTTTTAAACCATAATGATGTCTTGTTTTGTTTATGCTTCTTGTATGATTGATGTTTAGTTTGGTCATCCGCAAAAGGTTAAGGAAGGACATTTTTATTTTCTTATTCTACATATGGTGGTCCCACTGAGTATTTTATTCAACACAAAGTTTATCTGAGTTACATATATATATATATATATATATATATATATACGTAGAAAAGGTAAAACAGAAGAAAAATATGTTTGATGGTTTGTTTATTTGCCAATGCATTTTGACTTAAATATTTTTTTGAATGTAAAAGTGTTTTATTGAAATTATTTCAGCATGAGAAATAATTTTGATAGATAAATTTTGATTCAATTCAAAGTCTTCATCAGAGCTTGTAGATCTTGCTATGTGAAAAAACAGATTAATACTGGTTGATATGTTCAAATTGTGTACTAATCCGTTTTTTCAAATAGCAAAATCTACCAGCCCTGATGAAGACTTCTAATTGAATCAAAATTTATCTATCAAAATTATTTCTCATTCTAAAATAATTTTGATAAAACACTTTTGCATTCAAAAAAAGATTGAAGTCAAAATGCGATAACAAATTAATAAACCATTGAACATATTGTTTTTCTGTTTTACCTAAACCACGTACATTCTGTCAGATTCAACTCATTTCTTCTTACATATATATATATATATATATATATATATATATATATATATATATATATATATATATATATTTCATAAAATAATAAAGACAAATTTTCTCTATATGATTTAAGATCCTTTCAAGTTTTCTGATAAGTATCTTAGTTTCAGGTTGGAATTGGTAGATGAATTTCCCAAAATTGTCCTGAGCACTTTCAGACCCTTCATAGGCCATCATCAGGAGTTGCTTGCTTGTGTAAGGTATGTTTGTTTTTAAAAAAGAGTCTGAAAGTGCTCAGGACAATTTTGGGAAATTCATCTACCAATTCCCACCTGCAACTAAGACACTTATCAGAAAACTTGAAAGGATCTTAAATAAATTATATAGACAAAATTTGTCTTTATTATTTAATGGAACATGCTTAAATGAATGACTGCTGCCTAAGTACACACACACACACACACACATATATATATATATATATAACCTAAAAGAGATTAAAATTTCACATTTTTTTTCATAACAGTATCACTACTAAAAGTTACATGTATCAGCTAAGATACAATCATCTGATGAAACTACATTTTTAATTAATCTGGCTAAAAAAATCAGAAAAAGAAATGCATAAGACACTTTCCTAATTTTGAAACCTTATCAATTAATTAAGTTTTATCTGATGAATGTATCTGAGTTAAAACATGAAATTTTTAGTCATGAGACAATTATAAAAATAGGTGAGATTTTCTTTCAAGTTTTATCTGTTGGTCATCATTTGAACAGTTTTTGATTTACTAAACATTTTTCAACAATTTGTTCATTCTTATCAGTTCCCTATATATATATATAGGGACATATACCGGAGATTGGCCTAGTGGTTAGAGTGTTCGCCAATGGCCCGGGAGACCTGCGTTCAATCCCAGATCAAGTCATACCAAAGACTTTAAAAATGGTACTTGATGCCTCCTTGCTTAGCACTCAGCATTATAAGGTACGGATCAAGGGTAAAGTGGAGCAATCCAGGGAAAGGAGTAGCGCCCTCCCCTACACCTTGGTGTAGTAGCTATCGAAAAGGGAGCCTTTGGGTCATCCTCGACTATGGTCGCCTACTTTACTTTTACTTTTTATATATATATATATATATATAATCTTGTTGAATGCTCCAGTGTCATGATATCTGGGGAGAGAACAAAACACAAACCTGTGTACACCTTTCTTAAAGGTATTAGTGCTAAGTGAACATATACGGTTTATCTGTGATATATATATATATATATATATATATATATATTTCAATTCATGGAATATAGACTGCAACCCCTGGGTTTCATGGAGTTTTTTGCAAAACAAGTCATCAGGCAGATGATTGTTGTTTTGCAAAAAAACTCCATGAAACCCAGGGGTCGCAGTCTATATTCTTTGAATTAAATATATATATCTAATATAAATATATATTTATTATTATTATATAATAGCTCTATCCTAGATATTGAGCACTCTCCATATTATATTGCACTTGGTTCAACACATACCCAGAAAGTGATTTTGTGACAACCCACACTGTTATAATATATATATATATGTATATATAATTTTTTTTGCACACAGTTAAATTGTTTCACTTATTTTCTGTCTAATACAAATAATTGTATTTACTATTAATAATTTGTTTGAACACAGTTTAATGTTTTCAAGTATCACAATATAACTTTAACAATCCAGTCGGTTCTAGATACCCTGAGGAGCCGGTTTAGGCAAAACTGTAGTAGGATAGTCCCGACTCGCGATATAATTTATATATATATATATATATATATATATATATATATATATATATATATATCATTGAGAAACAAGAAAATCAATAAGTATATTCCATTATAAATTTATTTCACCCTTTCAATAGGCTCATGGAGGTGCCCATGGAGTAATGGTTATCGTCGTAGGAATTGGAAACGGTGACACGAGTTCAAGTCCTGGACGAGACTGATTGCATTTCATATAGCACTAATACCCTTAGGAAAGGTATGAATCCAATTATTCTCCCTCCAGCTATGGGTAAATAGTAGGACAGACTAGGTTCTTCAGCCTTGGTGAGGCAACTAGTCTAGGAGAAGGAAAACTCTGAATTCAAACCTGTTGAACTCCGCTTAAAAATTGACCTTGTGTCATATCCGGCCCGAGCGGAGGGGTTGGTAAATAGGATCAATAGGCTCATCAGATGTATTTGAAATTATTCTCTTTTAACTGTTAACTTCAGGGAATATTTTTATTTTATGTAAAGATTCACGTATAACACGTAAATATCGATAAAAAATGAAAATATATTATATATCTCTATTAAGAAGATCCTTGTTCCGCATTGATATTTTGCACTGCATAAGGTTATTTATATATGTTTACATATATTATAAACTTCACATTGAGCATTCAATTTGGATAATTCCATTTAAGTATATCTATAGAATCTATTGATATAATATAATAATATTATATATATATATACATAGATAGATAGATATTTTCGCTGAGAGCTCTAGAAATGTCAAGTCCAATAAACATTTAAACTTCTTCGTGTTCAGCCCAAAGTAGCAACTACAAAGCTTAGTCCATACGTACAGGTCACCTTTAAAAACATGAGGAAGAATATTGGGTCGAGGTGGAGGGAGGAAAAGTGCCAATGCAATGGTTCATTTTTCTAGTCATTCAATTCTAAAAAAAAATCATAAAAATATGATAAGAAAAATGATTGATGAGGTTGGAAAATGAGAAAAATTCCACATGCAGATTTTGTCCTTTTTAATTCAGAGGTAACAAAATGCCGGCAGCTCAACTGTCAATCTGTACTCATTAAAACTAATTAATCAGTTTAATTAACACTTTTTATTATTCAATAGAATAATTATTCAATCTTATTACTAACAAGGTTTTCATATATGTGATTAGAAAACAGTCTAACTTTTTGATGTTCTTTATTGATCTTTTATCTGACTACAGATATGGATATTGCCTATTGTTCTGTGACAGATTTTACAAGCATATACAATACCTGATTTAAGTTGTTTCAATTTGAAAAATTTTCTAAAATTTCAAGAAAAAATCAAAGAATAAACAGAGAATTGGAGTCTGTCAAAGTTGATGATGAAAGTAACAGATTCTTACTGTTACTAAATAAGCAGGGATCGGTTTAGTTAGGTTTAGCTTGGTTTTATGGCATATCAACTATTGTAGGTTATTTAATGCCAAATACTTTTTATACATATACATTAAATATATGATTTCTAAACACATATTGTAGATAACATTTTTAAATGAATCTGACCAAATTTTTTTTGCACACAGTTAAATGGTTTCACTTATTTCTATCAAATACAAATAATTGTATTTACTATTAATTATTTGTTTGCACACAGTTTAATGTTTTCAAGTATCACAATATAATACTAACAATCCAACTAAACATCAGCCATTTGTTTACACACAGTTAAATGATTAAACAGTTCTATTTCAAACAAGTCAGTTTAGCATAAGTCAACAAAGTTAAATGGTTCCAAGTATTATGTATCACTAACAATTCAATTAGATATCAGTCATTTGTTTACACACAGTTAAATGATTAAACAGTTCTTTTTCAAGCAATTCAGTTTAGCCTAATTACACTGTTTATATGTCAAACCATTCTATTTGACCCATAAATAGGACCCAATTAAATGCTACCACTCTGGGGCAGAGTAGACCTTGGAGCAATGGCAATGATAGTGTACTCCACATTCCTCAAATCTCCAAGATTGGAGCCTCACCATCAGATGATTTAGAATCATATCCAGGACACTTGTTAAGAGGTCTTACCCGTCTGCAGAGATGCAGTCAGTGTATTTTACTGACCCAACTGATTAAGTCAAATAAGCAGAGAATATAGTTATGAGAGAGTGCTTTGTTCAAGTGCTTTCTCCTACATATACACTTCTCCATTATTCATAGTGCCTCGCTTTTCCAAAAATCATTTGCATAAAATGATCATAAGCAGTCTAAGTTAACGATGATGCTAATTGTTATGTTACTTGTAAAATAATTATGTACGTTGCTTTGTTAGTTGGGTTACTTTATGGTTACTTTAACAATCATAGACAATTCTTGGGTTCAATCCCAGGTCGCGTTATACCAAAGACTTAAGAAATGGTATTTGATACTTCCTTGTTTTGCACTCAGCAATATAAGGTACATATTAAGAGTAGCGCACTCCCCTACACCTTGGTGTAGTAGCTATTGAAAAGGGAGCCTTCTGGTTGCCCTCAACTACGGTCGCCAATTTTTTTTTCATATATGGTACAACAATACATCTTCACAATCATTTTAAACAGGTTAACACTTCATTATCTTAAACTGAATTATTTAACCCATCAAGAGGACTCTAACAGTTGCTATAACTCTGGGTCAGAGTGGACCTAGGAGTAATAGCAATCTCCAGAGCTCTAGACCAGAATACACATATTCTGATACATAATATGTGTATTTCTCAGTAAAAAATATTTGTTTAAAAGCAAAAATCAGCCAGCACATTATACCATATAGAGTTTAGAATAGGCCTACAAGTTTAGTTGACTGGCATCTTTTTATCCTATTATATAGCAAAAAATATCTTAATGTATCAGATTAAAGGAATTGAGTTATAATTCCTGGATGGTCTGTTTTAATCTCTGTACAAAGAAAAATATTTTTTTTCTTATTGAAAAGAAGAGTAGTTTACATCTATGGGAGAGTGGTTTGTCCAAGTGCTTATTTGCTCACTTACTGGCCATAGTGGCATGTTAGACATTTATGCTAGTGTCATGAAATCTGAGATGGAACAGAACTCAGGTATGTGGGTTCATGCTTTTTAAAAATGTATTAATGTTTAGTGAACATAAACAATTAATCTGTCTTGTCCCAGAATAATATCAACATGATCTTTTTTACTGAACACTGTACCCAGAACTTTTTCTTTACCGGAGAGTCAGTGTGTTTTCACGCCATAGACTGCCTTCTTTTTACTTAGGCTTGTAGTGGCAAACCCATGTTTAGTCTGCTTGTAATAATTTTTTGATTAAAACATGCTTCTTTGTACACATTACATATTCTTCTATATATTTTATATGATTTGCACTTCTTAGCAACAAAAAATTTGATGACAGACCTCTATTCAAACCTGGAGCACTCTGATTTTCTACCAGTTAACAATTATTTCTGTCAGATTAAAATGATTTTTGTTATAAGCAAATTTCAAACAATGCAAAATTTACATTTCAGGAAAAAATATGTAAATTCTGCATTGTTTGGAATATATATATATATATATATATATATATATACTAGTCAATCCTAGTTGAGACCTGTAACACTTGACATGTCACCATCAACCATATGGTCTTCTTTGAAAATACATGCCGGGCCACCTTCAAGGACAAAAGATGCTGGAGGAAGAACTGCAACACTATGCCAAAAAACACTAACCAAATTTTAAGCTGCAGCCACTATAACTGTGCCTGCCTGTCCCATCAATGTGAACCACCCATTTCTTAATCTTTCTTTATGAAACTGAGCTATGATATATATATCTATTCTTGCTGAGTGCTCTAGAAATGTCAAGTCCAATAAACAATTGAACTTTTTTGAGCTCTGCCAAAAGTAGCAACTACAAAGCTTAGTCTATACATACAGGTCACCTTTAAAAACATAAGAAAGAATATTGGGTGGAGGTAAAGAGAGGAAAAACACTAATATAATGATTCATCTATGATAGATTTAATAGATTAACAATTAGAAAATCTTAAAGATAAAGATAAAATCAGATTTAAAAAAATGATATCTTTCTCTAGAACAAGATTAAAGTTATGTCAAATAAGATAATATCATCAAAAAAGGATCTAAAACATTAAAACAAATTTAAAGGTTGGAAAAAGAAACTAGTCATTTTTTATAATGTATTATCTTCATTATCATAGCATTATCATATAATTTCTTATATCTATTATATCAATGTTATGTGTAACTTATTCCTGATTTCCTTATTATATCTTTATATATGCCTGGATAAGGTATAATAAAATACATAGTGTAATAATGTTGGTAATTGAAAAAAAGTTGTCAAAATTTTTTTTGCGAATGGATGTACGAGGATCATTAAATAAGGTTCCAGACTTTTTTCGTATGGGCACTTTTATTGATGGTACACACATGAAACTTTGAAGTAATCTCCTCTGGCTGCAATGCACTTGTTGTACCGTTCCAACAACTTCTGGAAGGTCCCATGGAAGTCCTCTTGTGTGAGCGTGTCAATGACCTTCATCACAGCCTCTTTCATCTCCTCAATTGTCTCATAATGACAGGCTCTGAGCTTAGGGAATAAGCAAAAGTCACAGGGAGCAAGGTCTGGACTATAGGGAGGCTGAGGAACTGTCTTGATGCCCATCTTAGTTAAATAGTCTGTGTCTGTGACAAGGATGGAGTTGTGGACTGGTGCATTATCCTGGTGGAAATGCGACTGACCCGATTTGAAGAGTGCTGGCTTTTTCCGATGGAATCTCTTCCTGAACTCCCTTAAAACCTCAACATACAAACCCTAACCCTTTGGCCAATCAACTGTGGTGTATTGACTTCCTTACTCCTCCCACACCTCTCATCATCCCTCACAGACTCCCTGGCTTCCTTGAATTTCTTATGCCACTCAAAACTGTTGCTTGATTCATGCAAGATGGTCCAAAAGCAGTCTGAAACATTATATATGTTTCTTTGGCATTTTTTCTAAGTTTAAAACAGAATTTTATTGCATATTGTTCTTCTAAAGTGTCCTCATGTCCAGATTGCATTTTTAAAATTCACCAGCTGTGACAATCAGGTTTTAGTAGGGTGTTTTCCAATTCCTGCTGTAGCTGTTGATTTGAACCTGAAATCCTAAAGATAGGTCAGTCGTCTCATAAGATATATAGCAATAACATAGTGAATTTTCAAGAGTCTACAACAATTTTAAATGCCTGTACAAAAAAAGTCTGGAAACTTATTGAATGTACCACATAATAATAAATAAAGGAATTTATTTTTTGTTGCATGAACTAATTTACTTTTGGCATTTTAAGTCTCTCAAAATGGAGACAAAACCAAAGAAAACAAACAAACAAACAAATAAACAGTGACAGTAGATATAAAAATCCATCAATCAAAATGAACGAGTGAAATGTCCATGGAGATATTTTTTTTGGCAACACTTTTTGTGCAGCTTTCAATACTTTTCTTATTTTTGTTTGATCGTCCAGATGAATTCATAAAGAACACTCAGATTCAAATAACATCCACATTTGTCAGATGATTTTTTCTTGGACTATATCATATATCGTAGGAAGTGTCATGGTATAACAATTATTGACATTGGAAATGAACCTGGTGGCTCAAATTCAAATCCTGTACGAGGCTGTTTGCATTTCACATAGAGCTAATACCCTTGGGAAACGTATGAATCTAAGTATCCTCCCTCCAGTTTTGAGTAAATAGAAGGGCAGACAGGGTTCTTTAACCTTGGGATGGCAACTGGTCTAGGAGAAAGACAACTAAATTCAAACTCAACTTAAAAAGGATGGACTCCCCAGGTCATTCCTGCCCAAGATATGCTATATGAGCAGAACCCCCACAACCAAAACCAAATCATAGAATGAGTCTTCTTATCAAAGCATTGGGCTGGGGTAGTTCAAACTTTTTTCTTTTACATTAACACAGAAAACAAATCAGTTTTTATTTGTCAAAAATAAACAAATAAAATAAACAAATAAAAAGATTAAAAAAATGGAATTTTAAAATATTGGTCACCAGGGTAGGAATATGATGAAATAGCTATGTTAATTGGTTAGTTATTCATCAATTTTACTGACAAAGCAGAAAACAAATTGGAAAGAGGGTCTTCAGTTTGTATTGACAGAGATTTATATGTGGGAGAAAAAATTTATTCATTTTTTTTTAATCAAATGTTCTTTCTCCTTATAAAATGATTGATTCTAAGACAAACTGCAAAAGAAACATTGAATTTGGGTGTCTGTAATTTGAATGAATATTATAATAAAATAAAATTGTAGTCACACAAGTAAAATAGTTATACAGAATGATAAACAAGGAGACAAAATAGTCATATTCAATTTGAAAACAGGATTTCGAAGAAAAGAGAAAAAAAACTGAATCAAAATAATCATGTACCACTTTTTGCAAATAAGTGAAAATTATGATTTTGATTAAAATATAGTTTAAAATATTAACTCACAAAAAATTATTCTCAGATATCTATCACTTCATCTAGATACTTAATGGTGTCATTAAAGAAGATGAATTACTGACCCAGAGGGTAGAGTGTTCGCCAATGGTCCAGGAGACCTGGGTTCAATCCCAGGTCATGTCATACCAAAGACTTTAAAAATGGTACTTGATACCTCCTTGCTTAACACTCAGCAATATAAGGTACATATCGGGGTAAAGTGGAGCAATCCAGGTAAAGGAGTAGCACCCTGCCCTACACCTTGGTGTTGTAGCTATTGAAAAGGGAGCCTTCTGGTCACCCTTGACTATGGTCGCCAACTTTACTTACTTATTTTCTGAAATATTAAAAAAACATTATACACCCTGTATATTTTTCCTGGTATCAATTTTTATTTTATCAAACTTGAGCAGGCATATTAAAAAAATTTGGGATGTTTATGAATGTATTGTGTTGCTTGGAGGTAGGGAAGGCATTTAGTGGGGGTCCTTACTTACCAAGGATCAATATTAGCCAGTGCAGTCGGTTGGGGCTTTAGAATACACTGACTGCATCTCTGCAGAGGGATAAAAGCCCCTAAATGAGTGTCCTGGATATGACACTCTGATGGTGAGGCTCTGGCAATGTGGAATACCTCTTTATTGCCATCACTCCCTGGTCCACTCTGACTTGGAGTGGTAGCACCTGATAGGCATATTATTAAATCTATAGGTCAAATAGAACTGTTTGACATTTAAACTGGGTGCAAGCAAATGACTTATGCTAAATTAAATGGTTAGAAATAGAACTGTTTGATCATTTAACTGTGTGTAAAGAAATGACTGATGTTTAATTGAATTGTTAGAGATACGTAGCAATACTTGAAACCATTTAACTTTGTTGACTTATGTTAAATTGAATTGTTTGAAAGAGAACTGTTTGATCATATAACTGTGTATTTCTAAAATGTGTTTACAAATCATATATTTGATTTATATGTAAAAACAGGATTTGGCATTAAATAACCAACAATGGTTGATATGCCATAAAACCAAACCTAATCATCAAATATCAGCATTAGTGTATTTGTGATACACTGAATAAACAGAAGGAAAGTCATGATAAGCTCACTTAAAAGTAAAGTTAGCGACCATAGTCGAGGGCGACCAGAAGGCTCCCTTTTCAAAAGCTACTACTCAAAGGTGTAGGAGAGGGTGCTAAAATATATAAAATATACATAATAAACATACAAAAAGTACTGAAAAGAGTACATAAACATGTCCAAACAGATAAGATATGCACATATTGTTCTATAAAGAAGCAGTGTGAGGAAGAGATACAAAAACAGAAAAAGTCTTACTTGAGACTGAGGCAGTAAAAATGATTATAGCCATGCTACCTTTACGGTTCAAACTGGCCAGGCAGAAGACAATGCCTTTACTGTTCAAAGAATAGCAGCAAAAGAGAACAAGAAAGGATTTTTTCTGGATTGTTATGTGATTGTCCATAAGCTCTCGAAAAGATATGCCCATTTTTCAAGGGAGACAAATATCTATGGGCTTCCTACAAATGAATGAACTGCTTTTTTTTACTGCTTACCTCTCAAGAATTTCCTTTATAGCCTCATGGTGCAAAAAGAGATATAATTGATGTAAAAGATGCCACAATATTCCCTTGATTTAAATCTTTATTAAAAAACAGGATCACTGACAATCCATCATAAAAAGAGAATAGAAATATCCAGACATAACTAATAGAGAGTAACGTTTTATTTAGACTTTTAAAAGAATATGAGATAGTTTGTAGAAGAGGCAGTGTGTTTTTTAAGGACGTTGCTGTATTTACCACATTGGGTTTGAAGAGATGCTGAAGTATAGATGTGGTGGAAATGGTGGGTATGATTGTAATAGAAAAAGGGAAAACTAAGGAATGACAGGTTGGCTTTAAAAGAGACATTGAGTGGGCTGTGTATAAATTGGCAACTGCAATTATGAGAAATTCTCCTGAGAAAGAGACACTGCTTTTATCGGAGGTGTATATTGAAAATTCATAGTGTCCTTCAGTATAAAAGAATGCTGAATTGGGACAGCTGTTTGACTGCAGTGATAGAAAAAAGTCTTGCTGTGATAGAAAATGAGTCTCACAGTGTTAAATACAAGTCTAGCAGCAATGAGAATCTAGCACAATGCAAGTTGGCAACCAAAATCTAGCACAATGCGAATCAGCAACCAGATGAGTTGTAATCAAATGGATTGAGAAGACAGAGCTTGTCTGCAATCTGTATGGGGTAAAAAAAGTTGATTGAGTTCTCCCATTACATTTGACAGATGGAGCATTTTTTGTTTATCGGCAGCTAAGTGAGAAGAGGTTTGCCGTTGAGGGAATAAAGAATGCTTTTCAAATGGATTTCGCCATGGACTCATTCATGGCTAATGAACCTGGAGCTTATGACCAGGTGAGTTGGCGGATGCGCGTCTTACAGAAATGTAGAAGTTTGCCATATAATTTGGAGAGAAATTTGAATTTGGCTTTGTATTCATGTTTGTCATGATTTTGTGAAGGAGTTCTTCCATATCTCATCCAGGATGGATTCTGTGACAGTGACTTGAGCTCAAGCTGTAATGAAAAATGAGAAGTGCCAGTTGTGGCAGTTATCCAATCAGAACACATTAGTACTGTAACACCTTTGACCTGTAATCAGTGTCACAATGTCACCTGTTACAGATGCTTTGGCTTCAATTATTATGCAAGAGACTGTGCATTACACACGAGCAGTATGCAAAGAATAATACTTCCAATATGGTAAAGTCGGATACATTTTCTTCGGAGTGACATATAAAAGTAACAGTCATCAGTACAGGAAATGAAATTGGTGGTCAGAGTTCAAATCTTAGACAAGGCTGTTTGCATCTCACTTTACGGTAATACTCTTGGGAAAAATAGTAGACCAGACTGGATTATCTAGCTTTGCTTAAGCAACCACTCTTGGAGAAGGAAAACTTTTAATTCGAACCAGCTGTACTCCACTTAAAAAATTGACCTTGTGTTACATCCTGCTTGTTGTGGAGTGGTTGGGTCAGTACATACAAATGAGCCATTTGGTCTTTTTTGCTGGGCCTCATATATTTTCCCACATTAACAGATAGGCTTTCTATTCAGATGAAGAAGAAATCAGAACAATATAATTGCTCAAACGGGCAACACCACACAAGACACAAAGTGTACGGCCACCTGCCACCTATCACGAAAACTATTCAAGTTAGACGAACCAGACATGCAGGACACTGCTGGAGAAGCAGGGACGAACTCATAAGTGATGTACTCTTATGGACCCCCACACATGGCCGTGCAAAAGCAGGACGACCAGCACGAACATACATTCAACAACTATGTGAGGATACAGGATGTTGTCCTGAAGACCTGCCTGAGGCAATGAACGATAGGGAAAAGTGGCGAGAAAGGGTCAGGGATATCCGTGCTACCAGCACGACATGATGATGATGATATTTAAAAAATGTAAACTTAATGGCTTTGTGGCCAGACTTATCTGCTGAGGTCCATCTTGGAACTAAAGTGAATTGAATAAATGTCTTGATTGTTATATTGTCAGCATTATAAGTGTTATAAATTGAAAGGAGTAAAAAATGGGCACCAATCCATAGTAGTGTGCTGATTGACCCCTTTACTGCCAAGAGCAGATAATTATTTAGATATTTTCCAATAGCCACTATGTGTATGTGTTAATGGAATCAAATGCTTTGGCAGACATTGGCCACTCTTGATCACTCATAAGAAAATCAATTCCTTGATTTTGAAAAAAAGAAATGGGTAGATGTACTGTCACTGGGAAAACCTGTGAGTGTTGAGGGGTCAGGAATTTTAAACTTGTTATCAATATGAATTTGATCAATGTCAAAGTCTTGGTCATGGATACAAAAGTTGTTGGGGCTCAACCTTCTGCTTGGATTCAATGTCATTAAAGAGCAAGGTGGAGTTCTGTATCCATCCAGACTGGACTCTTGAGCCTTGGTTCATAAACTGATACATATGATAAGGAAAACTCTGAATTTAAATTAGTAAAGACTCTTGTTGAAAAAATTTGACCTTCTATCACATTCTGTCTGTGCTGGAGGGGTTCGATGACTATATACAAACATGTTACCATAATCATTTTATTGGACACCTCTCAAGAATTGGATGCGTCTTTAAACCTTCTCTATAATAAACACCTTACAGGTCACTTATTCTCCAGGGATTCTATAATAATAGAACATTGTAGATTTTTTTGACAAAATTTAAAATGTTGATTTTATTGTCATTTCTTGTAAAATAGGATCTGTACTTTACAATACTTCCAGAAAGAGTTACCAATTCGAAGGATTTACAAAGAAATAAGTGATGTACTCCTATGGACCCCCACATATGGCCAAGCAAAAGCAGGACAACCAGCTCAAACTTAAAAAAAAGAAAGATATCAATTTTTTACTTGCATTTTCTTAACCTTTTGATTGATTTTTTTTTTTTTTTTATTGAAATTCATTCAGGTTGTCTTTCAATGACAGTGAGTAACAGCAGGAATTGGAAAATAACAAAGGTTAAGTGTTCTTTTGAAATCTGTTTCCCTGAGCTGAGTTAGTGAGTTTGAGTCTAACCAAAAGCTTATCTTTTAGTTTGTCTGGTTGGTTGGGTTTTCTGGCATATCAACCGTTGTAGGTTATTTAACACCAAATTCATTTTTATAGAAATAATCAGTTCTATTTAAAACAATTCAGTTTAGCATGAGTACACAGTTCAATTGTCAAAAACATTTCTATTTTAAACTATTCAGTTTATTCAAACAGTTATATATAACAATTCAGTTTAGTGTAGGTACAGTTTCAATGTAAAAAACACATCAATTTCAAACAATTCAGTTTAGCATTTCTATTTCAAGCTATTCAGTTTAGTCAAGCAGTTCTAATTCAGCTAATTCAGTTTAGTATAAGTACAGATTTTGTTTACACACAGGTAAATGTCAAAACAGTTCCATATTAAACAATTCAGTTTAGTGTAAATACAGTTTCAATGTCAAAAAACAGTTTTATTTCAAATAGTTCAGTTAAGCATAAGCACGCAGTTTAAATGTAAGTACAGTTTAATTGTCTAAAACATTTCTATTTCAAGCTATTCAGTTTAGTCAAGCAGTTCTAATTCAGTTAATTCAGTTTAGTATAAGTACAGATTTTGTTTACACACAGGTAAATGTCAAAACAGTTCCATATTAAACAATTCAGTTTAGTGTAAATACAGTTTCAATGTCAAAAAACAGTTTTATTTCAAATAGTTCAGTTAAGCATAAGCACGCAGTTTAAATATAAGTACAGTTTAATTGTCTAAAACATTTCTATTTCAAGCTATTCAGCTTAATCAAACAGTTCAGTTTAGCATAATTATGCCGTTAGTTCTATTTAACCCATAGATAGGGCCCTATCAGGTGCTACCACACCGGGCCAGAGTGGACCTGGGAGCAATGGCAATGAAGGGGTGCTCTGTATTCCCCAAAGCCTCAGCATTACTGGGACCTCACCATCAGATTGTTTAGTGTCATATCCAGGAAACTCATTGGGGGGGGGTCTTACCCCTCTGCAGAGGTGCAGTCAGTGTATTCTACAGCCCCAGCTGACTGGACAAAGTTTGTCTGTTGAATGCTGTTTTTCAATATTGTAGAATGATGATTCAAGTTAGTTTGAATAAAAAGAAGCCAGTAAAAATTAAAGATGAAAGAAAGTACTAGCGAATACTAATGGTTGGTGATGCTTTGTCTTAAAAAAAGTAGTGAGACAGAAGTTAGTTGAAGGTTGCTACGGGTATGAAACTAATGTTAAGCTTTCAAAAGATTTTGTTAGTGAAATATGTAACTGCTGATATCTCCCATTAGAGTTGTATATTTTATAGAAGGTTTTAGATGTAAGTAGATTTTGCATTCAATGTCAAGCTAACGATTTTGTTGAGGAATATTTGTAGATAGAAATTGTTGTGATGCTGACCAAAGAAAGACACGGGGAACGCAAAAAGGGTTGATAGAAAAGCATATATAGTCAAGTAACAGAAACAAGATACAAGTGAACCTGATTAAACAGAAGTTAGCTGATAGGAAGCTGAGAGTTAGTTCAGTGGGGTAGTGACTATCCGTCCACTACGCAAGTGGTATCACATGCGGAACACAAAAAGGGTTGATAGAAAAACATATATAGTCAAGTAACAGAAACAAGATACAAGTGAACCTGGTAAGACCGTAGTAAGTAAATAGGAAGCTGAGAGTCCAGTGGGGTAGTGACTATCCGTCCACTACGCAAGTGGTATCACATGCGGAACACAAAAAGGGTTGATAGAAAAACATATATAGTCAAGTAACAGAAACAAGATACAAGTGAACCTGGTAAGACCGTAGTAAGTAAATAGGAAGCTGAGAGTCCAGTGGGGTAGTGACTATCCGTCCACTACGCAAGTGGTATCACATGCGGAACACAAAAAGGGTTGATAGAAACACATATATAGTCAAGTAACAGAAACAAGATACAAGTGAACCTGGTAAGACCGTAGTAAGTAAATAGGAAGCTGAGAGTCCAGTGGGGTAGTGACTATCCGTCCACTATGCAAGTGGTATCACATGCGATTGTCATGCTGATTGGTGCACTCCTGCCTAATGCTCTTGTTGATGTGTATCTATGGAGGAGGGCGAGTCCATTTTGTAGGGAGTACAACAGAAATGTAGAATAAAAAGTGTAATTTTGTCTCAAGAATTGATATTTACAAAAAATTCTATTGCCAGAGCAAAACAAAATAGAAACGAGAGTACATAAAGAAATGTAAAACAAAAAGAGTGAATGAAGGAGTGTATGTAGAAGAGTCCTGAATGGCATCTGTATATATAAAGTTTATAAGAGATTGGAAAGTTTGAGAAAAACTTACATATTTGAGAAGAGTGTAGGGTGTACTGTGTTTGGTGAATATGTTTGATCCCTCCACAATTTATGTTGGTGTTGCAAGCAATTCTGAACAAGACCTGGTGGCAACACCCCACAAAGCACCAACTATACGGCCACCTGCCTCCCATCATGAAAAATATCAAAATTAGATGAACCAGACACGCAGGACACTGCTGGAGAAGCAGAGATGAGCTCGTAAGTGATGTACTCCTATGGAACCCCCACATATGGCCAAACAAAAGCAGGACGACCAGCTCGAACATACATACAGCAGCTATGTGAGGATATGGGATGTAGTCCTGAAGACCTGCCGGAGGCGATGAACGATAGGGAGAAGTGGCGAGAGAGGGTCAGGGATATCCATGCAAGCAGTACAACATGATGATGATGGTGATATATTTGAAAAGGCAAATGAAGTATATGATATAAAATGATGTGTACAAAAGAACATTCAAAACAAAGCAGTACAAACAAAATTAAATTTATGTATCAAGAAATACACGAAAAAGAAATATTACAAATATTCTCATATAGTTTGTTGAATATTCCTCTGCGTGTGTGTGTGTGTGTGTGTGTGTGTGTAACTAACTCGAGTCTGTTAAATATTCCTCTGTTTTTTGCTCTGTGTGTGTGTGTGTGTGTGTGTGTGTGTGTTCGTAACTAACACGAGTCTGTTGAATATTCCTCTGTGTGTGCGTGCGTGTGTGTGTGTGTGTGTAACTAACACGAGTCTGTTGAATATTCCTCTGATTTTTGCTCTGTGTGTGTGTGTGTGTGTACATAACTAACACGAGTCTGTTGAATATTCCTCTGTGTGTGTGTGTGTGTGTGTGTAACTAACCGAGTCTGTTGTATATTCCTCTGTGTGTGCGTGCATGTGTGTGTACGTAACTAACACGAGTCTGTTGAATATTCCTCTGTGTGTGCGTGCGTGCGTGCGTGTGTGTGTATGTAACTAATACAAGTCTGTTGAATATTCCTCTGTGTGTGCATGTGTATGTATGTGTGTATATGTAACTAATACAAGTCTGTTGAATATTCCTCTGTGTGTGTGTATGTGTGTACTTACATGGATATTATGGAAAAAGACTAAATTTGAAAGTGTCCTGTTGACTATAAAATGTATGTGGACTAAGTATTTCATGTAAGGTAATGATATATAGAAATATAGCAATGTGTGCTAGAAGGCATGTATCTTCTCCGATGTAGGTTGTTAACCACGTGACTTTCAAGACCAATGGGTTTCCAAGACTGATTAGTTTACCGATGTCCACCATCTTTGTTTCGGGAACAAGTGGCATCATGGCCATTTTAAAATACAGGAGTGTAAATCCTATATATTTTTTATTATTATTTATACCCTACAAGAGTTACTTTGTAAATTGTTGTGTGGAATAATCAAATATACCTGAATATATGAAACTAGACTTATGACAATGACTATTGTGTACTATTTTGTGTTATATAACATGACATGGATTTTCGGTTTGTTCCTAGTGACCCCATGTGCTTTGCTAAGCTGTCACGATCTGATTAGTAAACAGGAGGATGACAGCGTGTCAGGGCAGTCAGGTACAACAGGTGGGTAACCGGAAGGAGACCACGTGATAACCACGCAGTCAGATTTAGACCGAGCAGAGAATCGGGAGTCACGCAAGGGACATGCAGCTGATCAGAGGGTTAGTTCATCTCTGACTTTACGGCTTGCATGGGGGTATAGGTGTTGGCACCCCCTGGCTCCTGGAAGAGGATATGGGACAAGAAGAAGTCCGCTCTTTGAATATATGTCTCTTCATCTATTTCTCAACTAACAACAAACTGTGGGCCCTTTTGAGTATAAAATGTGAGATATATTTTTTATCAAGAAGTGTTTAGTTTGTTTATTATCTTTGATTATGTTCCTCATTGTTCATAAAGACATAGCTGAGTATACAACATTTGTAGTTTAGTTTTGTATATGTGTTTAATGGCATATCAACCTCCAAGGGTTATTCAACGCCAAAGCTATCTTTGTAGAAGAACAACAGTGATATTATTTAACCCATAGCTGGGTAATAAGAGAGTGACTTACCCCTCTTGCCTCTAGGCCATTCTGCGAAGAAAGAGAGTGAAGTCTTCATGCCTTTTTCTTTTATACTAGGCTATGTTTCTATGGCAATGCTGATGGTCATGAGTAGAAATTCTTTGGTAGGCAAGGGAGGTGACAAAAAAAATGTTCCTTTGTTCCTTTGTTATTTGTTGTGTGGAATCATTAAATATAACTGAATATATGAAACTAGGCTTATGACAATGAGTATTGTGTTCTATTTTGGGTTATATAACATATGACATGGATTTTTGGTTCGTTCTACCAAACCAAACTACAAATGTTGTATCTTTATGAACAATGAGGAATATAATCAAAGATAATGAACGAACTAAACACTTCTTTATAAAAAAATATATCTCATATCTTATTCTCGAAAGAGGCCACAGTTTGTTGTTAGTTGAGAAATAGATGAAGAGACATATATTCAAAGAGCGGACTTCTTCTTGTCCC
The DNA here is from genome assembly GCA_963585895.1 of Sepioteuthis lessoniana. Taxonomy (NCBI): domain Eukaryota; kingdom Metazoa; phylum Mollusca; class Cephalopoda; order Myopsida; family Loliginidae; genus Sepioteuthis; species Sepioteuthis lessoniana. Next base: position 12,112,071 of record OY757920.1, on the reverse strand, counting down.
ATATGACAAAAAGTTTAGTGAGAGTTGATGTCAGAATGTTTTTACTCTTTTATAAAAGTACTGATTCATAAATGCTATTGATGTAGATGTGTTATTGGTGAATATGTTTCAGTAGTAAAACTTACCTGGCTATAAGTTATCATTAAATGACGTCAAAAAAGGTGTTTCTTTCATGCAATCACTGAGAGAACTTGCAATTGAATACTGAAGATGTTTGGCATACGTGCCCGGACCCACATTTGGGTTCGTGAAACTGCTTGCCTCATCAGGCTCACATTGCACTAAGTGAGCCGTTGAGCAGCACTGACAAGCAGGGTTTGAGTCTCGATTCGTTCCCGACCTCCCCTCCCCTTCATCCCCACTTTAATCGGCCTTCGGGCTTTTGACCTTGTGTCAAGTCGTGTCTGGTGGGAGGCAGCGACAAATATCTGAATACTGAAGATGTTTTATTGCATTGAATCATTTGTTTCAGAAGACTTTGTTCTCAGAGAGTGTTGTATAGCCATGAATAACTATACATAGACATATGCATGCAGAAACATATTCAACACAATAAAGACGGGCGGACACAGTTCTTTAGAAAAATATACCTCTCACTTTATTGAAAGGGTTGTGTGTGAGAGGGAGACCAAACAAAGATTGCAACATATTGACCCCCCCCAACTCTTCTGGCTATTACAGCCTTTCTTTCCTGTTCTCCTGGGCTGCTCAACTGGGGACCCAGCCTCTGCTGGGACATGGTTCTCATTCCAGCATCTTCTCTCCAACTGATCTGAACTTCCTGTCGCCGGGGTTATATAATAATTTGATACCCACCTACTTCCTGCGAGTGTCACAATTCGCACTCAATTCAACCCCTCGATAGTCAAGGTCGCCCCTGATCTCCTGATATCTTCGACTGTTATTTACACAGGTGCATTTCTTCTTTTGAGAGCTTGGCCGGGTAGGAGGTCAATATGCAACAAGAGGTGACATCAAATATATTATGACAAGCATACAATTTGTCATTCAATTTCATGACAACCATCAACTTAGTTAAAACTTATCAAAATTAATCTTTAAGAAAAAAATCAAGCCAACCATATGCAGCGCTTGATTTGGCCAGAGTGGAAAAGGGAGAAGGAATCCCAGATAATATGGCACCAGAAAGCTACCTCCTCTTTTTGTCAAGAACTACTACTGAGACTCTCAGTATGAATTTGAGGACCAAACTGAAGGCACGAAAACTTAACCCTCCAGAAAGGTTTTGTCACTCACCTCTTGAATAGCCAATAAGTTCAACAGGCTGGAAGTTTCCCAAGAAATAAAAGTAAAATTAAATGAAAGTCAATTACTCAAATTCTATCAAGTTAAACAACGGGAAGAAAATTCAACCAAGAATTCTGCTGAAAAGAACTTTAAAGAACACTCGCAAATTTAATGAACTCTGAAACATTTCGACAAAACTAAAAAGAAAACTTTATTTCTAGGGATCTCTCTCAGATAAGTTCCAGCAAATTGCACTAAAATTTGCAACACTTTATCTTTTCTATCCCTTTTTTTCTTGTTTCTTTTGTATAAAATTCCTTTTTAAAAACTTTATTGTCTGTGTTATCTTATCAGTATCTGAACTAGAAAGCTACAGAACTTACTGTTTGAACTTACTGTTTAAAATTACATACTAAAACCCCCTAAATACTAAACTTGGCATTAGTGTCATTTCCAACATATCAAATTTTAGCCTTTCAAATTTTTTTGAATTGTAAATTTTCTTCTCTTTAATTTCTTTAAACTTTGCAAATGAATTACACAGATGATTTGCCATGGAGTAGGACAAGCCACACTTTTTGGATGAGCTGATAACAGAATGTGACACATGATCAGTTTAACATGAAGGAAGTAAAGTATAGGGTGTTTCAATATACATGGAACCAATGTGACTATTAATAATTCTACTAATAATAATGTTGTGTTCTTTTTTGTTTCAGATTTGAAAATAGTATACTATAACAACTATTAATCCTAAATCACAATGCCTTGGACAAGAGAGGAAAAAATGTTTTGTATCACTACTTATTTGGAGACAAAAATCATTCAAAATTGTCTCAAAATAGATGCAACCCATTAATATGATAATGATCTATAACAGAGACAAGAAACTCCAAAAAAGATTGTATGTCTTGGAAGCTGATATAATAACAATTAAAAAAAACATTGATTTAATGTCTAGCTGAAAGAATGCATTTTTTTTCAGGATTCTGTTCCAAATGACCACCATTGTATTTATCTCAGTCATAAATCATGATCATATTAATGGGTTGCATCTATTTTGAAATACCCTGTATGTTAATGTATGATTAGAATGTAGCAACCTAGCTTTTAAACTGGGATCAGAGTATAGTATCTATTTGTCCTTTTAGTTATGTTTTTATCTTTTGTTGAGATATGGCAAAAAATAAGGCAAGCCTGATCCAGGAGATCAGGGTCACCCCAGGGTCACCACCTCTCTCTATTACAAAAAAGAGTGAAAGTAGCCCAATGCTTTTGTGACATTTACAGAGACTGGGTGATTTTTCCATTGCCAACATATTTGCATGGGGTAGTGTTATATCAAACTCTGAGGTAGTAAGAAATTAGAGCAGTGTGGTATATATATATATCAGCATCATCATTGTTTTACTGATAGCATGGACTCCCTTGACTCTCTCCTGCCATCTGTCCCGATTGGCCATTGCTCTTGGAAGGCCCTCAAGACTGCATTTAGCGTTTACACAGAGCTGATGTGTGTAAGTCATTGCTGGACAGCAGTACTGGGGTGTCCATGTGTGGTAGTCCACAGGAGAATGTTGCTTATGAGTTTATTCCTACTTCTCCAGCAGTGCCTACTAGTATGTCTGACTTGGATGGTTTCTGAAATGGGGAACAAGTGGTCACACAACTGTTTTGTGGGGTGCTGCTTCCAGGATTCATTCAAAACAATACATAGCATTTTTGCCTTTCCTATGAGTATATTGACATTGCTTTTAGTAGATGAGATATTGCTACCAAGGTATGTTAACTATTTTACTGATTTCAGGAGCTTGACATTCAATGTGGCTCCATCTTCTTTAAAAAAACATGACTTATATTTTATCTGAGTTCACATAGAGGCCAATGCCTCTTGCTGCTTGTTCCAGGCTATGTAGCAGAGATTTGGCTTGTGCAGGTGTATTTATGTGAAGTGCTAGATCATCTGTATAGTCTTCATCTGTGAAAGTTTCTATGAGATATCTGCTTTTTTATCATTTTTAATGTGAGATAATTTTCTTTCTTTAGATCTATTGACATTCATCATACATTATCGAGACAGATTATAAATAGATATAGTGCAAACATATCACCTTGCAAGACTTTAATGACAATCCCATCAACCTTATTCTCAGTCCAGTGTAGGATTCAGGGGCTTTTCTCTAAGTCTGTCAGATCAGGGCCTTTTCCTGCCATGTTGGCCTGTGACATGCTGTGAGGGAATTTGAATTCAGAGATTTCCTTTTCTTTAACTATTTGCCCTACTTTGGCAAGAGAGCACAATCTAATCTATTATTTTACCCACAGCTGGAGGAAGAAGTGGATTTATAGTTTTCTCAAGGGCATCTATGTGATGTATAATACAAGCATTTGAACTTAGCACACCCATCTTATTTTCATCAATAATAACCACTATTCCAAGTACAATATATATATATATATATATATATAAATACAGGCTGCCTTGAGCTACAGAAACTGTGTTATCACCCCTGGATGGCGGCCGATGAGGACATGGTATCGCACGTGCTTTCACATGTTGTATGATGAAAAAAAAAAAAAAAAAATATATATATATATATATATATAGGTGTTGGACAAAATAATGGAAACACCTTGAAATTTCAAATTTATTCCAATATGGTTTTCTGATTGCAGCCCTTCCGTGAAATCTGGCTTTCTGCTGCTCCTTTTTTACAGTTTTTGAGGAAACTGGGTTCTTGAGATGGTCATTAAGCTCCGCTGTAATTTTTGGAGCTTTATTCTAGTGATCCTTCCTCACAATTTGTGTAAGAGTCTTGTTTTTCTTCCAGAGTTTTGCTTCAGTCAGGAGGTTTTTATTTCTTTCTTTCTTTCTCAAATGCTGTCATTACTTTCAAGACAGTACTCCTTGCTACACCAAATAATTTGGCAGTTTTTGTTACACTAGCGTTCACCTACCTAGGAAGCAGTGTCTCATCAACTGAGACAGATATCAACACGGGACAAGCAAAGGCAGGGATGGCTATCGATAGGCTACTAATCATATGGAAGTCAGGCCTGACTGATAAAATAAAATGAACCTATATACAACAGCTCTGTGCTGATACAGGATGTAACCTTGAAGACATATTGGGAGTGATGGACGATAGAGACAGGTGGTGAGAGAGGGTCAGGGAGATCTGTGCTGGTGGTGTGACATAAAATGCCTCAAATCTCTTCTGATTCATCCACTTAAACCTTCACACACCTAACCACTAAAACATACAAAACACAGACTCGCATCCACACAGTGGAAGAAAATAAAAGCTACTGGGTGTTGACCCAACAACGGCCAGTGTCAAACTGAGAAAATCAGGGCTTCTGTGCATAGGCTCCATGCATAGTTTATCCAAAATCCCCAGAAAATTCTGTTATAAAAAAAAGTCTATTTTTCAACTGATCATATTTTTTTCACAAGTAGAATTTTCTGGAGCTGGTGTTTGAAATCGGGAACACGTAAATAGGCCAAACAGAGGTCACCCGCCAGTTGAATCGCCGGCCGTCCCGAGAGTGTCACCTGATAACACCGTCCGACCAGATCAAAGCAACCGCTTGTTGCCAAATAGACAACCCTCACCAGCCAGCCAGCCAGCCAGATATTTTATCCGCTTGTTTATTTTATTTATTCAATGAACAAAATAAACTAAATCTTCTCGTCAGTCTTATTTTTCTTGCAACCATACGCTTGTATATAACACATACAAGTACCAACAATTTGACTTCTTTTAAAGTCTGATAGATCTGCTACTTTAATGAATTTTTATTAATTTCTTCTGATGATATTTGTAAAAAGAACAACAATTTTAGTAAAGTAAGACGAAAAAAATGAATGATAAATCAAAAACATAAAAATAACATGTTTGATGGTTTTATAAGAGTTTCAGAATTATCATACAAAGACTTTAGGTGTTTCCATTATTTGGTCCAACCCCTGTATATAGGGAAATGAACAAATGATTATGTAAAAGTTTTTCTTAAATCAGAAGAGTGCTCAAGTACTGACCAGTAGAGCAAGATAAAACCTAAAATAAATAAAGGTTTTCTCGCTTCTTTTTAGTTTCATGTATTTGGAAAAAGTATATTTCATTTGAAAATAAATCTTTAATTTTTTACAAATACATGAAACTTATCGTCATGAAACTGATATGAAGGGATATATATATATATATATATATATATATATATATATATATATATACTAGCCCATTGGCATAATGGTTTGACTATTTACCAATGGCCTGGAAGACTGGGGTTCAATCCTAGGTCGAGTTATACCAAAGACTCAAAAAATGGTACTTGTTGCCTCCCTGCTTAACACACAGCACTATAAGATACAAGATGAGTGGAGCAATTCAGGGAAAGGAATAGCATCCTCCCCAACACCTCTGTGTGGTAGCTATTCAAAAGAAAGCCTTCAGGTCGTTCCCAACTATGGTCAATCAACTTATATATATATATATATATATATGTATGAGATACATATGATAAGTTTCCAGACTTTTTTCGTATGGGCATTTAAAATTGTTGTAGACTCGTAAAAAGTCAGTATGTTATTGCTCTACACCTTATGAAATGACTGACCAATTTTATGATTTCAGGTTCAAATGAACAGCTACAGCAGCAATTGGAAAACACCCTACTAAAACCTGATTGTCACAGCTGGTGAATTTCAAAAATGCAATCTGGACGTGAGGACACTTTAGAAGAATGATACTATTTACCAACCTCTCCACTTGGGCAGGATATGACACAAGGTCAATATTTAAGTGGAGTTTAACAGGTTTGAATTCAGAGTTTTCCTTCTCCTAGACTAGTTGCCTAACCAAGGCTGAAGAACCTTAGAAGAATGATATGCAATAAAATTCTGTTTTAAATTTAGAAAAAATTCCACAGAAATGTATGGAATGCTTCAGACTGCTTTTGGAGCATCTTGCATGAATCAAGAATCAGTTTTTGAGCGGCATTAGAGATTCAAGGAAGGCACGGAGTCTGGGAGGGATGATGAGAGGTGTGGGAGGAGTAAGGAAGTCAATACACCACAGTTGATTGGCCAAAGGGTTAGGGTTACTATTTTGAGGTTTTAAGGGAGTTCAGGAAGAGGTTCTGTTGGAAGAGGTGAGCACTCTTCAAATCGGGTCAGTGGCATTTCCACCAGGACAATGCACCAGTCCCCAACTCCATCCTTGTCACAGATTATTTGAGCAAGATGGGCATCAAGACAGTTCCTCAGCCTCCCTATAGTCCAGACCTGTGACTTTTGCTTATTCCCTAAGCTCAGAGGCTGTCGTTATGAGACAATTGAGGAGATGAAAGAGGCTGTGATGAAGGTCATTGACATGCTCACACAAGAGAACTTCCATGTGGCCTTTCAGAAGTTGTTGGAACAGTACAACAAGTGCATTGCAGCCGGAGGAGACTACTTCAAAGGGGACTAGAGTTTCATGTGTGCAATATTAATAAAAGTACCTATACGAAAAAAGTCTGGAAACTTATTTAATGATCCTCATATATAGGGTGTTTAAAAAAGAAGCAACTGTCTTTTCGATAATTTGTATTTAAACTATTTTAACTTCTTTGTATCCCTGAAAACAATAATTGTAGACAGTCCAATCTGTATGTATACAGGGTGTTTTCAGGAATACAAAGAAATTTTAAAATAATTTAAATAAAAATTATCAAAAAGATAGCTAAACCTTGTTTTGAAACAATATATATATATATAGTAAAGTTGGCGACCGTAGTTGAGGGCGACCAGAAGGCTCCATTTTCAATAGCTATTACACTGTGGTGTAGAGAGGGTGCTACTCCTTTCCCTGGATTCCTCCACTTTACCCTTGATACGTACCTTATATTGCTGAGTGTTAAGCAAGGAGGTATCAAGTACCATTTTTAAAGTCTTTGGTATGACGCGACCTGGGATTGAACCTCGGTCTCCCAGACCATTGGCAAACACTTTACCTACTGGGCCAATGAGCCGGTTAAATATATATATATATATATATATACTGTGATGGATATGTTTATATTTCTTCTCTTAATTCACTGAAGGAATTTTGAGTTGGGTAGGTCAGTATTATCTCTTTCTCAGATGTGCTGATGACTAAATGAAGTTTATTGCAAGATATGCTTGTATAATTTGAGGGATCCCAATATAAGTCTTTAAATTTAATGTCTTTTTATTATCCATATCTCTTGGATTGACACAGATAAAATATCAAATCTTTATTCACTTTTTGTTTTACATTATTTTATTTTCTCTTGACTACTGATAATATTTATCACTAAACACATCAAAGATTCTTATTTATCAGAGTACACAAACTACCTGATTAATACAATTAGGTCAATTATAGTGTGGGGTATAAAATGAAAATATCAAATATTCTATTGCTAAGAATACATTACAGTGAAATGTTTGATTCCACAAATCTTACTTAATAGTCGATCAATAATATATATATATATATATATATATATATATATATATATATATATATATATATATATATATGGTCCAATTATTATAGATGGGTAATCAAACTCAAAATATATTGCACTGTCAATATTTGGGTCAGTTATTTTTGTTCTATTTCTGTACATTTATTGAATAAATGGCATTGCTTTCAAGAAAAGTATTAGTTGTTATTTCTATCCATAAATGCTTTTATTAATTCATGAGATCAAAGCTGATCTTTTTTTCTTTTCTTTTGCAGTAACACAAATTTTCTTCTTGGATAGTGTGTGTTATTTCTTAATTGCTTTTGTTGTAAAAGTATAGGAAATGGCTATCATTCTCTTTAAAATCACTTTTGTGCTTTAGATAATGAAATTTAAAAGTTAACCTATTTTCTATGTTAAGACAGTTAAATTTTTTATACTTTCATTTATATAAGACTTGAATAAAACTACTTATGAATCAAAATTTACATGTATCTCTACTAAAATTCTACAAAAACAAAGAAAAATGTTTTAAAGAGACTAGGTCTTTGAAACTGTAATATAAATTACTTTAATGCATCAGTCACCAAATATAGTCTCCCATCATTTTATTTCCTGAGAAAAGTAAATTTTTACAATTCTAGGTGAGTGCTGTATATTGACCTCCGACCTGGCCAAACATGCCCTTCCAAAGACGGCAGAAGTGCATATTCCATTGGTATGGGCGAGCTTGGCTGACAATATGGGACAGGGTTAAAATCCCACAGTACAGTCACAAACTGATGCACCGGAAGAGAGTGACCTGTGAACTGCATGACAGTTATTTCTGCTCAATGACGATCAAACATGCCATTTCAATGACGGCGGAAGTGCATATTCCGATGGCTAGTTATGGAGAGAGATTTAGTGGGCATTGAACTACTATATAACTCAGTGCACAGGAAATTCAAGGAGTTTGGAGACAAGATGTGGTAGAGAAAGCCAGCACCCAGCAGTGGAAGCCCTCAGGCTCCTGATAGTGAGTTTTGGGGATCAGACGAGTTGGAGATAAGATGTGGTAGAGAAAAGCAGCAGGCCCCCAGTTGAGCAGCCCAGAAGAACGGGAAAGAAACGCTGATGGCCATAAGAATGGGGGTCAATATGTTGCAGTTCTGTTTGGTCTCCAACTCCCTCTCACACACAACCCTTTCAAATAAAGTGAGAGGTATATTTTTCTAAAGAACGGTGTCGTCTTTATTATTGTGTTGTTATGATTCTGTATGCATCGGCATATGAGTATACAACATGAGCACAAGGACCAAAATGTTTTGAGAGGAGGGGAAGGGTGAAGACAATGTTTTTCTAGGGAGCCCTAGTTAGCGACTTTCACTGTCCAATCACTCTTTACAATAAAATCACCCATACCTCACCAAGTGCGCAACAATCACTAAAATACAGCATTTGCTCTATGAGAAACCCTATTTAAAAACCCTAGTGGAATGAATGATGTATATGCAATTGAAAAACATGATAGGGAAGGGGAAGAAAACCCTGAGAATATGTGGTAAAAAACAAAAAATAAACCCTGTTTGGTTTTCCTCCCATCCCCCCATCTATGATGTAGAGAGTTGACTGATTTCCAGTATCCAGATGGGTCCAAAAACAAGCTGAACTATCCCCATAAGGAAGGAGGCCTAATCTAATAGGGATAAATAAAAAGAGGAGGAGGGTGCAACTCGGAAAGGGAAACATGAATTATAGTAATGTGGGTTCAAGATCCTCAAAAATCTGGGGCTGGAACATGGTGAGGGAAGAAAAAAGAATGGAGGATGATCTAAGTGATAAGATCAATAACACACCTCATGCAACTAACTAGGGGGTCAAAGGGGTACAAAAAAGTCCTACTTACCTGGGATGGGGTCTCAAATGACCCGGACCATCATCGCCATGCACAGGAAGAGGAGGGAATGATGACTCCAACATTGCTCCCTTTTGTATGACCAGGCTCGCTGCATTCACCCACCTTTTGCTGAATGTTATGCAGTCCAAGCGTTTTTTTTCCGCATCATATTTTCATAATACATTCCTTGGTAGCACAAAACCAAAGAGAAAAATAGATCTTTTTTTTATTTAGGCATAAGCAATGGTATTGTATACTGTAACCATAATATCAATCACAACAGTAATACAATACATATATACAAACAGTATCAATTTCTGACTTCGGTTCAAGGCGACACGAGGAGAGAGACACAATTCTTAAAATTCTATGCTAACCATACTATGATGACCCCATCCCAATGTACGGTGCATCTTGTGATGTTTAAGATCTCTATCGGTAGAGATCCGAAAAACTCAACTATATGCCTCAACGGTAGAGAACTCAACTCTCTGCCTCAATGTAATTTACAAAGCGCTTTGCTTTGATGTGGCACAAGGCCGAATGAATGGGGCGCCCAATGAGACTCGAACTCACTCGTGTAGGTCTGCTAGTCTAGCTTGCTAACCGTTACACCACCAGAGGTGCCCAACTCTCTGCCTCAATGGTCCAATCTCAACTGCCTCTTTTTCAAAATCTTCAAATTCTCAGGACTGTCTCTTCTGAGCATGACGTCATCTACACTCCAGCCTCATTTCCTGTCTGGGGGTTTATTATGACAATGGTGATTGTCATATCCTTTGTGTACGAGCATAAAACTGCACCCAATGACAATGCACCGGGGCTCTTAACCCAAATAGTTCAAAGCCCAACCAAACTGAATGATAAAATATAATTAATGAAAAATGATTGATATAAAAAAAAAATCATTCCTTAATTATATAACAATAGGAAAATAACATTTTATACCTAGGAGACAAGAAAAAATCAGTTTTGTCATAAAGTGTTATCATTGTTTATTTATTAATACAAATATCAAAGTATGTTTTTATCAGATGTTTTGGTTTAGTTTCTTTGTTTAATGGCATATTAACCTTTGTAGGTTATTTAATGCCAAAGCCATTCTCCTTGAAGAACAGTAGTGGTACTATTCAACCTATTGCTGGGAGGATAAGGGGGTTCATACCTTTCTCAAGTGAAAGTGAACGTAATAGTGCGACTGGAGTACAAACTTGCTCATTACGATTCTGCAGTCCAGCGCTTTAACCATTATACCACGAGGACACCCGTTGTTTTTATCAGAGTCAGGCAGCAAAATTTAATAAGAGTAAAATATTTTCTTTTAAGAATTATTCATGGTTCATTTGCGTATATAGTTGGATTTCTAAGAATATCAATTGCTTTCTCAAGTTTTGATTTGAAATATTTTCATTTATATTTTTTCTGATTATGATATTTATTAATCATAGTTGATGGGTGGTGACAAATTTTGGGTACCCATAGAGACTTACTCATTATACCACCAAAATGGTCTGAGAGACAAGCTTGGTATCATTTATGTCATTTTGAATGATTATCTTCATTTATTATTTTTTAAGGCTGGATATTTTTTTTTAGCTTCTTCAGGTGCATGTTGGATCATATTAGATGACAGGGTCACATTTTTAGGGAACATCAAAAAAGTCTCACACTGATTGCTAAAATAGAATAAGAATAATCTTATGTATGACTCTTTGTTTAATTCCTTTTTTCATCCATAAATTTAGCTAGGATTAGAGTGTAGTATCAGTGTGTTTTGCTTAAGATCAAAGTATTCCAATCCAGTTGTAGTATATGTACCTGAATGACTATATAGCAAAAAACAAAAACAAAAACAAAATAAAAACTTTTCAATCCATTCATTCATTTAGTTTTTCTTTTATTTATTTTTCAGAAAGCATTGGCATAATGGTTAGAGTGTTTGCCAATTTGGGAGACTGGGGTTCAATCCCAGGTCAAGTCATACCAAAGTATCAACAATGGTACTTGATGCCTCCTTGCTTAACACAGCATTATAAGCTATTGATCAATCCAGAGAAAGGACTAGTGCTCTCCCCTACATCTTGGTTCAGTAGCTGTTGAAAAGGGAGCCTTTAGGTTGCCCTTGACTACGGTCGGCCAATATACTTATATACTTTTAACTTTTTGAAATAATTGTTTTCATCAGGATATTTTATATATGATAGCTTTACAGTATGTACAGATGCAATACCATGACATTCTTCTGTACCTAGTTGCACATATCAAGATGCAATACTGTGACCCTCCTCTGTATCTGGTTGCACATATCAAGATGCAATACTATGACACTTTTCTATAACTGGTTGCACATATCAAGATGCAATACTGTGACCCTCCTCTGTATCTGGTTTCACATATCAAGATGCAATACTGTGACCCTCCTCTGTATCTGGTTGCACATATCAAGATGCAATACTATGACACTTTTCTATAACTGGTTGCACATATCAAGATGTAATACTGTGACCCTCCTCTGTATCTGGTTTCACATATCAAGATGCAATACTATGACACTTTTCTATAACTGGTTGCACATATCAAGATGCAATACTGTGACCCTCCTCTGTATCTGGTTTCACATATCAAGATGCAATACTATGACACTTTTCTATAACTGGTTGCACATATCAAGATGCAATACTATGACACTTTTCTATAACTGGTTGCACATATCAAGATGTAATACTGTGACCCTCCTCTGTATCTGGTTTCACATATCAAGATGCAATACTATGACACTTTTCTATAACTGGTTGCACATATCAAGATGCAATACTATGACACTTTTCTATAACTGGTTGCACATATCAAGATGCAATACTATGACACTTTTCTATAACTGGTTGCACATATCAAGATGTAATACTGTGACCCTCCTCTGTATCTGGTTTCACATATCAAGATGCAATACTATGACACTTTTCTATAACTGGTTGCACATATCAAGATGCAATACTGTGACCCTCCTCTGTATCTGGTTGCACATATCAAGATGCAATACTGTGACCCTCCTCTGTATCTGGTTGCACATATCAAGATGCAATACTATGACACTTTTCTATAACTGGTTGCACATATCAAGATGCAATACTATGACACTTTTCTATAACTGGTTGCACATATCAAGATGTAATACTGTGACCCTCCTCTGTATCTGGTTGCACATATCAAGATGCAGTAATGTATGTGCAAGCATGTCTTTTTTAAGTATGTTTATACATATATGTGTAGCATGCTTGTATATATGATTTGGTTTGGTTTTATTGGATATCAACCATTTTAGGTTATTTAATGCCAAATCCTTTAAATACATATATGTATTAAATATATGATTTCTAAACACATTTTGTAGAAAACATGTTAAAACAAGCCTAAGCTCATTCTTTTTTACACAGTTAAATGGTTTCATTTATTTCTATCTAATACAAATAATTCAATATATCATTTATTTTCACATAGTTTAATGTTTTCCGGTATTGCTATGTATGAGTAACTAATTAAACATCAGTCATTTGTCTACACACAGTTGAATGTAAAAACAGTTCTATTTCAAACAATTCAATTTAGCATAATTATACAGTTTAAATGTCAAAAGTTTGACCCAGGTGCTACCACTTCGAGCCAGAGTGGACCTGGGAGCAATGGTAGTGAAGGGGTATTCCACATTCCCCCAAGTTACAGCATTACTGAAGCCTCACTGTTAGATTGTTTAGTGTCATATCCAGGATACTCATTGGGGGAGCCTTACCCTGCTGCAGAGATTCAGTTGATGTATTCTACAGCCTTATCCAACTGGGCCACTATGTAAGTATATGCATGTGGAGATATATCTCTATGAGTGGCTGTGGGCTGAGTTAGTATATATATGTATATACATGTATGTTTGTGTATAGCAGCATCAAAAGGTAGCTAAACAAGTTAGGGAAATTGGGAGAATTAAATAGATGATAAAATCAAAAGAGAAGAATTTCTCTATGGGGATGAAAGGGTTAGTTTTTTGATGTCCATAAATAAACTAAAGTCCTTAGAGCTAGTATGGTTAGAAGTCAGTAGACAAGGGTATTTTTATGTACTTTAGTTTTGGGTGGTCTTTACAGGAAAAGGGCGTTTCTTTTCTGAAAGCCTGGAGTGCATATATACAAGGAGGTAACCAAGAGATAGACAGATCAGTCGTGAGGGAGATGAGTTATGGCTCACTGCAGAGACAGTTGGGCTGCTGTGCTAATCTGGGGTCCCCTTCACACAGTCCATCATAGTTTGTCACAAGAAGAGATTGGGGTAGGCCATTTGATAGAATAGGATAGTCTTTGTTTGTTATGCATATAGTAACAGTGATGGATTAGGGCCCAAGTCTATATACCCCACCCCACCTGACCAGGATAAGCTAGAAAAGAAATTCTCCTCAATAAAGATGGTCATAAATTCCTTTTCGTTACTTTCTTTTCTTGGAGGAACTATTTTATTGATAACATTTTTAAACAAGCTTGAGCACATTTTTTTTTCACACAGTTAAATGGTTTCAATTATCTTTATCCAATATGAATAACTCTATTTACTATTAATCATTTGTTTGCACACAGTTAAATGTTTTCAAGTATTTCCATTTAACATCAATAATTCAATTATAACATCAGTCATTTGTTTACACATAGTTAAATGATCAAACAGTTCTATTTCAAACAATTCAGTTCAGCATAAG